>JAJOZX010004780.1:122500-364418 GCA_023014485.1 Bathynomus jamesi | reverse complement strand
TGATTCGGTTCGGATCGACGGGGGTTCTAGTTACGGAGGCAAGCAACGGATATTTCTTCTGTTACTTTTCTTCTATAATTTTCTAATTCTTTCTCTGATACTTTATAACTTATCGACTTTACTAAGTTCCTCTGACGATAGCCCAACTCGAGGGGGAAAATAAAAAGTTTCTCTTACTGTAAATTTACTTCTTAAAAATATACAGGTACTGCTCTGAATTTACAGGGGTAGAGGTTCGACCTCTTTCGACCATAGCTCAGGCCGGAATCTAAAAATATTAAGGAGGCAAGGGGCCTCTGCCCCCCTCCCCGCAGCGAGGCTGCTAACCAGGGAGTCTCTTAGCAGTGACCCAAGCAGAGTCTCGTAATGAAGTGTCCTTCATTTTACAAATACATGTATAAAATATGCCTGAATGTTGGGGGATGGCAGTTGGAGGTTAAGTTTCCCCCCTTTTAAACACGATCAGGTGTTTGAAAGTTTCCAAAAAAAATTAAAAAAAAATAAATAAAAATAAAAACTAATCTTATTTTTTTTTGCCACGTCTTCATTTCTGAAGGCGATATTATTTCACGACTGAGTACATTTTTGTTTGGGTTTATTACAATTATGATTTCGATTATGGATTACTTCCCATTCGCTTATGATTGTCCCTTACAGTTCTATTAAAGTACATTCTTACATTATATATAAAGTCATTACATTCAATTATAGTTTCATTGAAGTACATTACAAGTTATTATTAATTAAAGTATTAGTTAATTACAATTAAACAGTTACTATAGCTTTGTTTTGTTTTTACAGTGTTTCATATTAATAGACAATTAAGATGTTAGAAATATAATACAAAGTACATGGCACACATGATATAGATTTATATACATAATATGTTATAATATGTTTAACATGTTATAAATTTGGATCAGAGCGAAAGGGGATGTTTATCTTAGAAACGTTTGGTTCTGCTGATTCGCGAATTTGAGCATTTAACTACTGTAAGCCTAATGAATGTCTTGTGAGGGTGAACGCACTTAAAAGAAAAAATAAAAAAATACATGTGGACGTATTTTACATGTAAGTAACAGAATAGGTTGTGTGCGTAATATAGACGCGCGTAAAATATGGACTGATAGGTTGATAGGTATCAGTAGACAATAGGTAGGAAACAACATAAATAATGATGTATAGAGAATGAAGTTTTTTTCTTTTTATTATTATTATTATTCTTATTATTATTATTAAAGAATTTACCATACATTCAATAAGGAAGATGTCCAAATACTAAACACGTGATTCAGTGTTCAAGGTATGGAAAACGTGAAGAGAATTAAGTTACTTTATGACGTCATAGTTATTGAATTTTGTACGTATAATACAAATCATTATTAGGAAGATTTACAAGAACGAATTAGAGGCAAAGAGAGGGCATTAATGACTAAGAAGTACAACTACGGGTTCCAATCCTGTTATATGCAATGTGTATGCATAATCTAGGGACGAGGGTGAGATGCAAGACAATCATAATTAATTAATAACTTCTATAACAAATAAAAATGGATACGACTAAACCATAGGTATGGTAGATCGTAGGGTTTTGACACGAACAAAAATAGGAAGCCACAAGTAAAATTATTATCCAAACTCGCGTTAAGCGATTTTGGTTCTTATGTAAAAATGAATATTGATTATTCATTTCATTTTTACATTGCTCTCCCCTTTTAAAAAAAATGATATTTATACAATAATCTAATAGGGTACCATTAATACAATACAAATGAGAAAATAACATCCTAACTACTACAAGTTAGATGACGAATTTTTCTTTACATTACAAATTTTTATACAGAACAAGTGAGTTCGGTGGTTGCGTACAATGGAGAGTAATCAAATCTTTAAATGACACTTGCTTATAAAATATAAAAAATTCAAAGATTAATACTTTAATTTATGTAAACAAAATAAAAGGATTAATACATTAATTTGGACAAACAATTAAGTTAGACAAAGAATGATATTGTTAATTTAAAAAAAAAATTTATGTGGAGAAAATTACATACATAATGAATAGTAGGTAAAAGGGAAAAATATAAATTATTTTCCAAAGTTACCCTGATCGTGCAGTCTATAACTAATTTTTATTGACTATTGTAGGTAAAAAATCGAATTACGTAATGGATGATGTATAGACCTGTGGTCTAGTGTGTATTTGTGTGTATTAGATACAAAGTGTGTATCATAACTTTGAGGGACAGATTAGCTGAGAGAATTTTAAATTAACTGAATAAACGCCTGAGCAAAAATTTATATACAGTAAGCAAAAATGCGTAGGACTATATAAATAGCATAGTTAGCACTTTCACGCTATGAAATAGTTTATTGTGACATCCAATGATTTTAGCATAAGGTTTGTATATATATATATATATATATATATATATATATATATAGTGCGCATACATGCGTGTGTATGTGTAGGGATTTGGGAGGTTTTTGAATTAACAAAGTTTAAAAATAATGTATAATAATTTAAGATGGGTTTAGGGTTATAAAATCTTTTGAGTCAATTATTGTTGTTATTATTATTATTATCATTATTATTATAAAATCCTTCAAGTTCAAGGTAGTATTTAAGTATTTAATTAAATCAGTTACACGAATTAAGGTAATAAAAAGAAATGTACTTAGAGGACTTACAATTGATGAAAGTAAATCTCACGGTTTAAAAATTGAATTTTGAAGATGGAATTAAATTCGACTAGTAACATTCCTAGCTATATATGAACTATATAACCATTAACATTAACCAGAAGTATCGGTACGATAATTGAATTAAGAAAATTAAGAATACAAATTAAAAATATAAATCAATTTATGCATTTTAATGAGCTAAACATAATTTTATAATATTCTTAAAAATAAAAGTAAATCGAACCTTAGATGAGTTTCGGCCAAGAATAAAAAGTGTTATTGGAATGGAAGGAAAGCATTTCGAACAATCTTTTCTTTTAATAATTTCAGGTAAATTTTACATTAAAAATTATTTTTATATACTAAAAAAAATATTAAAAAGGTTTAATAATTTTTGTATGTTAAGTAGAAAAATTATACTCTTTCGTTAAATGTTGATAGACTGAATTATTTGATATTTTAGTCTGAAAACTTGTTTGCATATGATAAATACATATGTTTTATTGTGTAGAAGTTTTATTAAAATTAAATGACAAAAAAGAATAAACACAACTGAAATTTAGGGCATGTGCGGTCCTACGGGTAAATTTCCCGACCATACAGAGCAAGATAAATTAGGTACATGATCGATTAATTATTACACTATTTCTGTCATCATATAATCGCAATAATTATAAAACTCGTTACCAACATTTGTAAAAACGGTTTTGGTTGCCAACAATAAAATATGTCATTTTACCTATATATTTTTATACGCAACAATGGCATGAAAAAGAAGACAAATCGGTCCATTTCCTTCTTACAACAAAACAAAGAAAGGTTAACTAAAGACGCAACCCGGTCAATTCAGGTTGAATTAAATTATCTTTACAAAAAAAAAGGTTGAATTAAATTCTTAAATTACATTTTCTTAAATTAAATTCTCTTAACTTACAAAGAAAAAGTTGAATTCAATTGACTGCATTGAAATGACTTGGGACTTAAAAACTGACTTCTTAAAAACTAACTGCTTCAAAACTAACTGCTTCAAAACTAACTGCTTCAAAACTAACTGCTTCAAAACTAACTGCTTCAAAACGAACTGCTTCAAAACTGGCTTCTTCAAAACTGGCTTCTTCAAAACTAAGGCGGTTGTCCCTCTTGGATGCAACCTATTGACTTGACCTCTTATCAAGTATTTCTATGAATCTCTGGGGCGGTTGTCCCTTTTGGCGCAACCTTCTGACTTGACCTCTTATCAAGTATTTCTATAAATCTCTGGGGCGGTTGTCCCTTTTGGCGCAACCTTCGACTTGACCTCTTATCAAGTATTTCTATAAATCTCTGGGGCGGTTGTCCCTTTTGGCGCAACCTTCTGACTTGACCTCTTATCAAGTATTTCTATAAATCTCTGGGGCGGTTGTCCCTTTTGGCGCAACCTTCTGACTTGACCTCTTATCAAGTATTTCTATAAATCTCTGGGGCGGTTGTCCCTTTTGGCGCAACCTTCTGACTTGACCTCTTGCCAAGTATTTCTATAAATCTCTGGGGCGGTTGTCCATCTTGGCGCAACCTTCTGACTTGACCTCTTGTCAAGTATTTCTATAAATCTCTGGGGCGGTTGTCCATCTTGGCGCAACCTTCTGACTTCAAAACTTATTTGCAACTTATTTGCAACGAAACTGACTTGCAATTTATTTGCAACTAAAACTTACTTCAAAACTGACTTGCAACTTATTTGCAACTAAAACTTACTTCAAAACTGACTTGCAACTTCTTGGCAACTAAAACTGACTTCAAAACTGACTTGCAACTTTTTTGCAACTAAAACTGACTTGCAACTTCTTTGCAACGAAAACTGACTTCAAAACTGACTTGCAACTTCTTTGCAACGAAAACTGACTTCAAAACTGACTTGCAACTTCTTTGCAACTAAAACTGACTTCAAAACTTCTTTGCAACTAAAACTGACTTCAAAACTGACTTCAAAACTGACTTGCAACTTCTTTGCAACTAAAACTGACTTCAAAACTTCTTTGCAACTTCTTTGCAACTAAAACTGACTTCAAAACTGACTTCAAATATCTCTCTAAATCTATAAACTCTCTATAAACACTCTCTCTCTTAATTTGCAAGTCAATTCAATTCAGTAATTGAAAAAAATTTGCAAACAAAAATATAAAATGTAAACGACATTTCACTCTAATGTACACGAAGGTACGATACTATTATGTTTGATACATAAAATAAAATTATTCTATACTGAATATAACAGTGAAAATAACTGAAATTAACTCTCTGTTACAATTAACTCTCTGTGACAATTAACTCTCTGTTACACTAAGAAAAATGTATCACTAGTGTCTGAAGTGTTCACTGTGTTTTCTTGTAAAGTCTGACTTAATACTCATTATTAACTGTTAATAATACTGACTTTTCAAGTGTTTATAAATTACTTAAGAAAACAAAATGTACTTAACAAAATTTTCTATGGGGAAATCCTTAGAGACGTGTCCTGAAGACGTGTCTTGCTGGCCACTTGTTCTTGGATGAAAACTAGGCGTGGAGAACTTGGAGTCGTGACACACCGGTCAAGGGTGGATGTTACGAACTAGAAGTCGTGACACGCCGGTCAAATGGTTTTATCCTGATAAATCTTCTTTTATAAACTTCTTTTATAAATCTTCTTTTATAAATCTTCTTTTATAAATCTTCTTCTTATCCTGGTAAAGGGTCGCCAGTCTGTTAACCCCTCCGTCTATGGCCCTGATTCGGTTCGGATCGACGGGGGTTCTAGTTACGGAGGCAAGCAACGGATATTTCTTCTGTTACTTTTCTTCTATAATTTTCTAATTCTTTCTCTGATACTTTATAACTTATCGACTTTACTAAGTTCCTCTGACGATAGCCCAACTCGAGGGGGAAAATAAAAAGTTTCTCTTACTGTAAATTTACTTCTTAAAAATATACAGGTACTGCTCTGAATTTACAGGGGTAGAGGTTCGACCTCTTTCGACCATAGCTCAGGCCGGAATCTAAAAATATTAAGGAGGCAAGGGGCCTCTGCCCCCCCTCCCCGCAGCGAGGCTGCTAACCATGGGAGTCTCTTAGCAGTGACCCAAGCAGAGTCTCGTAATGAAGTGTCCTTCATTTTACAAATACATGTATAAAATATGCCTGAATGTTGGGGGATGGCAGTTGGAGGTTAAGTTTCCCCCCTTTTAAACACGATCAGGTGTTTGAAAGTTTCCAAATAAAAATTAAAAAAAAATAAATAAAAATAAAAACATCTTATTTTTTTTTGCCACGTCTTCATTTCTGAAGGCGATATTATTTCACGACTGAGTACATTTTTGTTTGGGTTTATTACAATTATGATTTCGATTATGGATTACTTCCCATTCGCTTATGATTGTCCCTTACAGTTCTATTAAAGTACATTCTTACATTATATATAAAGTCATTACATTCAATTATAGTTTCATTGAAGTACATTACAAGTTATTATTAATTAAAGTATTAGTTAATTACAATTAAACAGTTACTATAGCTTTGTTTTGTTTTTACAGTGTTTCATATTAATAGACAATTAAGATGTTAGAAATATAATACAAAGTACATGGCACACATGATATAGATTTATATACATAATATGTTATAATATGTTTAACATGTTATAAATTTGGATCAGAGCGAAAGGGGATGTTTATCTTAGAAACGTTTGGTTCTGCTGATTCGCGAATTTGAGCATTTAACTACTGTAAGCCTAATGAATGTCTTGTGAGGGTGAACGCACTTAAAAGAAAAAAAAAAAAAAATACATGTGGACGTATTTTACATGTAAACAGAATAGGTTGTGTGCGTAATATAGACGCGCGTAAAATATGGACTGATAGGTTGATAGGTATCAGTAGACAATAGGTAGGAAACAACATAAATAATGATGTATAGAGAATGAAGTTTTTTTCTTTTTATTATTATTATTATTATTCTTATTATTATTATTAAAGAATTTACCATACATTCAATAAGGAAGATGTCCAAATACTAAACACGTGATTCAGTGTTCAAGGTATGGAAAACGTGAAGAGAATTAAGTTACTTTATGACGTCATAGTTATTGAATTTTGTACGTATAATACAAATCATTATTAGGAAGATTTACAAGAACGAATTAGAGGCAAAGAGAGGGCATTAATGACTAAGAAGTACAACTACGGGTTCCAATCCTGTTATATGCAATGTGTATGCATAATCTAGGGACGAGGGTGAGATGCAAGACAATCATAATTAATTAATAACTTCTATAACAAATAAAAATGGATACGACTAAACCATAGGTATGGTAGATCGTAGGGTTTTGACACGAACAAAAATAGGAAGCCACAAGTAAAATTATTATCCAAACTCGCGTTAAGCGATTTTGGTTCTTATGTAAAAATGAATATTGATTATTCATTTCATTTTTACATTGCTCTCCCCTTTTAAAAAAAATGATATTTATACAATAATCTAATAGGGTACCATTAATACAATACAAATGAGAAAATAACATCCTAACTACTACAAGTTAGATGACGAATTTTTCTTTACATTACAAATTTTTATACAGAACAAGTGAGTTCGGTGGTTGCGTACAATGGAGAGTAATCAAATCTTTAAATGACACTTGCTTATAAAATATAAAAAATTCAAAGATTAATACTTTAATTTATGTAAACAAAATAAAAGGATTAATACATTAATTTGGACAAACAATTAAGTTAGACAAAGAATGATATTGTTAATTTAAAAAAAAAATTTATGTGGAGAAAATTACATACATAATGAATAGTAGGTAAAAGGGAAAAATATAAATTATTTTCCAAAGTTACCCTGATCGTGCAGTCTATAACTAATTTTTATTGACTATTGTAGGTAAAAAATCGAATTACGTAATGGATGATGTATAGACCTGTGGTCTAGTGTGTATTTGTGTGTATTAGATACAAAGTGTGTATCATAACTTTGAGGGACAGATTAGCTGAGAGAATTTTTAAATTAACTGAATAAACGCCTGAGCAAAAATTTATATACAGTAAGCAAAAATGCGTAGGACTATATAAATAGCATAGTTAGCACTTTCACGCTATGAAATAGTTTATTGTGACATCCAATGATTTTAGCATAAGGTTTGTATATATATATATATATATATATATATATATATATATATATATATAGTGCGCATACATGCGTGTGTATGTGTAGGGATTTGGGAGGTTTTTGAATTAACAAAGTTTAAAAATAATGTATAATAATTTAAGATGGGTTTAGGGTTATAAAATCTTTTGAGTCAATTATTGTTGTTATTATTATTATTATCATTATTATTATAAAATCCTTCAAGTTCAAGGTAGTATTTAAGTATTTAATTAAATCAGTTACACGAATTAAGGTAATAAAAAAGAAATGTACTTAGAGGACTTACAATTGATGAAAGTAAATCTCACGGTTTAAAAATTGAATTTTGAAGATGGAATTAAATTCGACTAGTAACATTCCTAGCTATATATGAACTATATAACCATTAACATTAACCAGAAGTATCGGTACGATAATTGAATTAAGAAAATTAAGAATACAAATTAAAAATATAAATCAATTTATGCATTTTAATGAGCTAAACATAATTTTATAATATTCTTAAAAATAAAAGTAAATCGAACCTTAGATGAGTTTCGGCCAAGAATAAAAAGTGTTATTGGAATGGAAGGAAAGCATTTCGAACAATCTTTTCTTTTAATAATTTCAGGTAAATTTTACATTAAAAATTATTTTTATATACTAAAAAAAATATTAAAAAGGTTTAATAATTTTTGTATGTTAAGTAAAAAATTATACTCTTTCGTTAAATGTTGATAGACTGAATTATTTGATATTTTAGTCTGAAAACTTGTTTGCATATGATAAATACATATGTTTTATTGTGTAGAAGTTTTATTAAAATTAAATGACAAAAAAGAATAAACACAACTGAAATTTAGGGCATGTGCGGTCCTACGGGTAAATTTCCCGACCATACAGAGCAAGATAAATTAGGTACATGATCGATTAATTATTACACTATTTCTGTCATCATATAATCGCAATAATTATAAAACTCGTTACCAACATTTGTAAAAACGGTTTTGGTTGCCAACAATAAAATATGTCATTTTACCTATATATTTTTATACGCAACAATGGCATGAAAAAGAAGACAAATCGGTCCATTTCCTTCTTACAACAAAACAAAGAAAGGTTAACTAAAGACGCAACCCGGTCAATTCAGGTTGAATTAAATTATCTTTACAAAAAAAAAGGTTGAATTAAATTCTTAAATTACATTTTCTTAAATTAAATTCTCTTAACTTACAAAGAAAAAGTTGAATTCAATTGACTGCATTGAAATGACTTGGGACTTAAAAACTGACTTCTTAAAAACTAACTGCTTCAAAACTAACTGCTTCAAAACTAACTGCTTCAAAACTAACTGCTTCAAAACTAACTGCTTCAAAACGAACTGCTTCAAAACTGGCTTCTTCAAAACTGGCTTCTTCAAAACTAAGGCGGTTGTCCCTCTTGGATGCAACCTATTGACTTGACCTCTTATCAAGTATTTCTATGAATCTCTGGGGCGGTTGTCCCTTTTGGCGCAACCTTCTGACTTGACCTCTTATCAAGTATTTCTATAAATCTCTGGGGCGGTTGTCCCTTTTGGCGCAACCTTCCGACTTGACCTCTTATCAAGTATTTCTATAAATCTCTGGGGCGGTTGTCCCTTTTGGCGCAACCTTCTGACTTGACCTCTTATCAAGTATTTCTATAAATCTCTGGGGCGGTTGTCCCTTTTGGCGCAACCTTCTGACTTGACCTCTTATCAAGTATTTCTATAAATCTCTGGGGCGGTTGTCCCTTTTGGCGCAACCTTCTGACTTGACCTCTTGCCAAGTATTTCTATGTCTCTGGGGGCGGTTGTCCATCTTGGCGCAACCTTCTGACTTGACCTCTTGTCAAGTATTTCTATAAATCTCTGGGGCGGTTGTCCATCTTGGCGCAACCTTCTGACTTGACCTCTTGTCAAGTATTTCTATAAATCTCTGGGGCGGTTGTCCATCTTGGCGCAACCTTCTGACTTCAAAACTTATTTGCAACTTATTTGCAACGAAACTGACTTGCAATTTATTTGCAACTAAAACTTACTTCAAAACTGACTTGCAACTTATTTGCAACTAAAACTTACTTCAAAACTGACTTGCAACTTCTTTGCAACTAAAACTGACTTCAAAACTGACTTGCAACTTTTTTGCAACTAAAACTGACTTCAAAACTGACTTGCAACTTCTTTGCAACGAAAACTGACTTCAAAACTGACTTGCAACTTCTTTGCAACGAAAACTGACTTCAAAACTGACTTGCAACTTCTTTGCAACTAAAACTGACTTCAAAACTTCTTTGCAACTAAAACTGACTTCAAAACTGACTTCAAAACTGACTTGCAACTTCTTTGCAACTAAAACTGACTTCAAAACTTCTTTGCAACTTCTTTGCAACTAAAACTGACTTCAAAACTGACTTCAAATATCTCTCTAAATCTATAAACTCTCTATAAACACTCTCTCTCTTAATTTGCAAGTCAATTCAATTCAGTAATTGAAAAAAATTTGCAAACAAAAATATAAAATGTAAACGACATTTCACTCTAATGTACACGAAGGTACGATACTATTATGTTTGATACATAAAATAAAATTATTCTATACTGAATATAACAGTGAAAATAACTGAAATTAACTCTCTCTGAAATTAACTCTCTTTTGAAATTAACTCTCTTTTGAAATTAACTCTCTTTTGAAATTAACTCTCTTTTGAAATTAACTCTCTTTTGAAATTAACTCTTCTTGAAATTAACTCTCTCTTGAAATTAACTCTCTCTTGAAATTAACTCTTTTTGAAATTAACTCTCTTTTGAAATTAACTCTCTGTTACAATTAACTCTCTGTTACAATTAACTCTCTGTTACACTAAGAAAAATGTATCACTAGTGTCTGAAGTGTTCACTGTGTTTTCTTGTAAATTCTGACTTAATACTCATTATTAACTGTTAATAATACTGACTTTTCAAGTGTTTATAAATTACTTAAGAAAACAAAATGTACTTAACAAAATTTTCTATGGGGAAATCCTTAGAGACGTGTCCTGAAGACGTGTCTTGCTGGCCACTTGTTCTTGGATGAAAACTAGGCGTGGAGAACTTGGAGTCGTGACACACCGGTCAAGGGTGGATGTTACGAACTAGAAGTCGTGACACGCCGGTCAAATGGTTTTTTATCCTGATAAATCTTCTTTTATAAATCTTCTTTTATAAATCTCTTTTATAAATCTTCTTTTATAAATCTTCTTCTTATCCTGGTAAAGGGTCGCCAGTCTGTTAACCCCTCCGTCTATGGCCCTGATTCGGTTCGGATCGACGGGGGTTCTAGTTACGGAGGCAAGCAACGGATATTTCTTCTGTTACTTTTCTTCTATAATTTTCTAATTCTTTCTCTGATACTTTATAACTTATCGACTTTACTAAGTTCCTCTGACGATAGCCCAACTCGAGGGGGAAAATAAAAAGTTTCTCTTACTGTAAATTTACTTCTTAAAAATATACAGGTACTGCTCTGAATTTACAGGGGTAGAGGTTCGACCTCTTTCGACCATAGCTCAGGCCGGAATCTAAAAATATTAAGGAGGCAAGGGGCCTCTGCCCCCCCTCCCCGCAGCGAGGCTGCTAACCAGGGGAGTCTCTTAGCAGTGACCCAAGCAGAGTCTCGTAATGAAGTGTCCTTCATTTTACAAATACATGTATAAAATATGCCTGAATGTTGGGGGATGGCAGTTGGAGGTTAAGTTTCCCCCCTTTTAAACACGATCAGGTGTTTGAAAGTTTCCAAATAAAAATAAAAAAAAATAAATAAAAATAAAAACTAATCTTATTTTTTTTTGCCACGTCTTCATTTCTGAAGGCGATATTATTTCACGACTGAGTACATTTTTGTTTGGGTTTATTACAATTATGATTTCGATTATGGATTACTTCCCATTCGCTTATGATTGTCCCTTACAGTTCTATTAAAGTACATTCTTACATTATATATAAAGTCATTACATTCAATTATAGTTTCATTGAAGTACATTACAAGTTATTATTAATTAAAGTATTAGTTAATTACAATTAAACAGTTACTATAGCTTTGTTTTGTTTTTACAGTGTTTCATATTAATAGACAATTAAGATGTTAGAAATATAATACAAAGTACATGGCACACATGATATAGATTTATATACATAATATGTTATAATATGTTTAACATGTTATAAATTTGGATCAGAGCGAAAGGGGATGTTTATCTTAGAAACGTTTGGTTCTGCTGATTCGCGAATTTGAGCATTTAACTACTGTAAGCCTAATGAATGTCTTGTGAGGGTGAACGCACTTAAAAGAAAAATAAAAAAATACATGTGGACGTATTTTACATGTAAGTAACAGAATAGGTTGTGTGCGTAATATAGACGCGCGTAAAATATGGACTGATAGGTTGATAGGTATCAGTAGACAATAGGTAGGAAAAACATAAATAATGATGTATAGAGAATGAAGTTTTTTCTTTTTATTATTATTATTATTATTCTTATTATTATTATTAAAGAATTTACCATACATTCAATAAGGAAGATGTCCAAATACTAAACACGTGATTCAGTGTTCAAGGTATGGAAAACGTGAAGAGAATTAAGTTACTTTATGACGTCATAGTTATTGAATTTTGTACGTATAATACAAATCATTATTAGGAAGATTTACAAGAACGAATTAGAGGCAAAGAGAGGGCATTAATGACTAAGAAGTACAACTACGGGTTCCAATCCTGTTATATGCAATGTGTATGCATAATCTAGGGACGAGGGTGAGATGCAAGACAATCATAATTAATTAATAACTTCTATAACAAATAAAAATGGATACGACTAAACCATAGGTATGGTAGATCGTAGGGTTTTGACACGAACAAAAATAGGAAGCCACAAGTAAAATTATTATCCAAACTCGCGTTAAGCGATTTTGGTTCTTATGTAAAAATGAATATTGATTATTCATTTCATTTTTACATTGCTCTCCCCTTTTAAAAAAAATGATATTTATACAATAATCTAATAGGGTACCATTAATACAATACAAATGAGAAAATAACATCCTAACTACTACAAGTTAGATGACGAATTTTTCTTTACATTACAAATTTTTATACAGAACAAGTGAGTTCGGTGGTTGCGTACAATGGAGAGTAATCAAATCTTTAAATGACACTTGCTTATAAAATATAAAAAATTCAAAGATTAATACTTTAATTTATGTAAACAAAATAAAAGGATTAATACATTAATTTGGACAAACAATTAAGTTAGACAAAGAATGATATTTTAATTTAAAAAAAAATTTATGTGGAGAAAATTACATACATAATGAATAGTAGGTAAAAGGGAAAAATATAAATTATTTTCCAAAGTTACCCTGATCGTGCAGTCTATAACTAATTTTTATTGACTATTGTAGGTAAAAAATCGAATTACGTAATGGATGATGTATAGACCTGTGGTCTAGTGTGTATTTGTGTGTATTAGATACAAAGTGTGTATCATAACTTTGAGGGACAGATTAGCTGAGAGAATTTTTAAATTAACTGAATAAACGCCTGAGCAAAAATTTTATATAGTAAGCAAAAATGCGTAGGACTATATAAATAGCATAGTTAGCACTTTCACGCTATGAAATAGTTTATTGTGACATCCAATGATTTTAGCATAAGGTTTGTATATATATATATATATATATATATATATATATAGTGCGCATACATGCGTGTGTATGTGTAGGGATTTGGGAGGTTTTTGAATTAACAAAGTTTAAAAATAATGTATAATAATTTAAGATGGGTTTAGGGTTATAAAATCTTTTGAGTCAATTATTGTTGTTATTATTATTATTATCATTATTATTATAAAATCCTTCAAGTTCAAGGTAGTATTTAAGTATTTAATTAAATCAGTTACACGAATTAAGGTAAAAAAAAGAAATGTACTTAGAGGACTTACAATTGATGAAAGTAAATCTCACGGTTTAAAAATTGAATTTTGAAGATGGAATTAAATTCGACTAGTAACATTCCTAGCTATATATGAACTATATAACCATTAACATTAACCAGAAGTATCGGTACGATAATTGAATTAAGAAAATTAAGAATACAAATTAAAAATATAAATCAATTTATGCATTTTAATGAGCTAAACATAATTTTATAATATTCTTAAAAATAAAAGTAAATCGAACCTTAGATGAGTTTCGGCCAAGAATAAAAAGTGTTATTGGAATGGAAGGAAAGCATTTCGAACAATCTTTTCTTTTAATAATTTCAGGTAAATTTTACATTAAAAATTATTTTTATATACTAAAAAAAATATTAAAAAGGTTTAATAATTTTTGTATGTTAAGTAGAAAAATTATACTCTTTCGTTAAATGTTGATAGACTGAATTATTTGATATTTTAGTCTGAAAACTTGTTTGCATATGATAAATACATATGTTTTATTGTGTAGAAGTTTTATTAAAATTAAATGACAAAAAAGAATAAACACAACTGAAATTTAGGGCATGTGCGGTCCTACGGGTAAATTTCCCGACCATACAGAGCAAGATAAATTAGGTACATGATCGATTAATTATTACACTATTTCTGTCATCATATAATCGCAATAATTATAAAACTCGTTACCAACATTTGTAAAAACGGTTTTGGTTGCCAACAATAAAATATGTCATTTTACCTATATATTTTTATACGCAACAATGGCATGAAAAAGAAGACAAATCGGTCCATTTCCTTCTTACAACAAAACAAAGAAAGGTTAACTAAAGACGCAACCCGGTCAATTCAGGTTGAATTAAATTATCTTTACAAAAAAAAAGGTTGAATTAAATTCTTAAATTACATTTTCTTAAATTAAATTCTCTTAACTTACAAAGAAAAAGTTGAATTCAATTGACTGCATTGAAATGACTTGGGACTTAAAAACTGACTTCTTAAAAACTAACTGCTTCAAAACTAACTGCTTCAAAACTAACTGCTTCAAAACTAACTGCTTCAAAACTAACTGCTTCAAAACGAACTGCTTCAAAACTGGCTTCTTCAAAACTGGCTTCTTCAAAACTAAGGCGGTTGTCCCTCTTGGATGCAACCTATTGACTTGACCTCTTATCAAGTATTTCTATGAATCTCTGGGGCGGTTGTCCCTTTTGGCGCAACCTTCGACTTGACCTCTTATCAAGTATTTCTATAAATCTCTGGGGCGGTTGTCCCTTTTGGCGCAACCTTCTGACTTGACCTCTTATCAAGTATTTCTATAAATCTCTGGGGCGGTTGTCCCTTTTGGCGCAACCTTCTGACTTGACCTCTTATCAAGTATTTCTATAAATCTCTGGGGCGGTTGTCCCTTTTGGCGCAACCTTCTGACTTGACCTCTTGCCAAGTATTTCTATGTCTCTGGGGCGGTTGTCCATCTTGGCGCAACCTTCTGACTTGACCTCTTGTCAAGTATTTCTATAAATCTCTGGGGCGGTTGTCCATCTTGGCGCAACCTTCTGACTTGACCTCTTGTCAAGTATTTCTATAAATCTCTGGGGCGGTTGTCCATCTTGGCGCAACCTTCTGACTTCAAAACTTATTTGCAACTTATTTGCAACGAAACTGACTTGCAATTTATTTGCAACTAAAACTTACTTCAAAACTGACTTGCAACTTATTTGCAACTAAAACTTACTTCAAAACTGACTTGCAACTTCTTTGCAACTAAAACTGACTTCAAAACTGACTTGCAACTTTTTTGCAACTAAAACTGACTTCAAAACTGACTTGCAACTTCTTTGCAACGAAAACTGACTTCAAAACTGACTTGCAACTTCTTTGCAACGAAAACTGACTTGCAACTTCTTTGCAACTAAAACTGACTTCAAAACTTCTTTGCAACTAAAACTGACTTCAAAACTGACTTGCAACTTCTTTGCAACTAAAACTGACTTCAAAACTTCTTTGCAACTTCTTTGCAACTAAAACTGACTTCAAAACTGACTTCAAATATCTCTCTAAATCTATAAACTCTCTATAAACACTCTCTCTCTTAATTTGCAAGTCAATTCAATTCAGTAATTGAAAAAAATTTGCAAACAAAAATATAAAATGTAAACGACATTTCACTCTAATGTACACGAAGGTACGATACTATTATGTTTGATACATAAAATAAAATTATTCTATACTGAATATAACAGTGAAAATAACTGAAATTAACTCTCTCTGAAATTAACTCTCTTTTGAAATTAACTCTCTTTTGAAATTAACTCTCTTTTGAAATTAACTCTCTTTTGAAATTAACTCTCTTTTGAAATTAACTCTCTTTTGAAATTAACTCTCTCTTGAAATTAACTCTCTTGAAATTAACTCTCTTTTGAAATTAACTCTCTTTTGAAATTAACTCTCTGTTACAATTAACTCTCTGTTACAATTAACTCTCTGTTACACTAAGAAAAATGTATCACTAGTGTCTGAAGTGTTCACTGTGTTTTCTTGTAAATTCTGACTTAATACTCATTATTAACTGTTAATAATACTGACTTTTCAAGTGTTTATAAATTACTTAAGAAAACAAAATGTACTTAACAAAATTTTCTATGGGGAAATCCTTAGAGACGTGTCCTGAAGACGTGTCTTGCTGGCCACTTGTTCTTGGATGAAAACTAGGCGTGGAGAACTTGGAGTCGTGACACACCGGTCAAGGGTGGATGTTACGAACTAGAAGTCGTGACACGCCGGTCAAATGGTTTTATCCTGATAAATCTTCTTTTATAAATCTTCTTTTATAAATCTTCTTTTATAAATCTTCTTCTTATCCTGGTAAAGGGTCGCCAGTCTGTTAACCCCTCCGTCTATGGCCCTGATTCGGTTCGGATCGACGGGGGTTCTAGTTACGGAGGCAAGCAACGGATATTTCTTCTGTTACTTTTCTTCTATAATTTTCTAATTCTTTCTCTGATACTTTATAACTTATCGACTTTACTAAGTTCCTCTGACGATAGCCCAACTCGAGGGGGAAAATAAAAAGTTTCTCTTACTGTAAATTTACTTCTTAAAAATATACAGGTACTGCTCTGAATTTACAGGGGTAGAGGTTCGACCTCTTTCGACCATAGCTCAGGCCGGAATCTAAAAATATTAAGGAGGCAAGGGGCCTCTGCCCCCCTCCCCGCAGCGAGGCTGCTAACCAGGGGAGTCTCTTAGCAGTGACCCAAGCAGAGTCTCGTAATGAAGTGTCCTTCATTTTACAAATACATGTATAAAATATGCCTGAATGTTGGGGGATGGCAGTTGGAGGTTAAGTTTCCCCCCTTTTAAACACGATCAGGTGTTTGAAAGTTTCCAAATAAAAAAAAAAAAAATAAATAAAAATAAAAACTAATCTTATTTTTTTTTGCCACGTCTTCATTTCTGAAGGCGATATTATTTCACGACTGAGTACATTTTTGTTTGGGTTTATTACAATTATGATTTCGATTATGGATTACTTCCCATTCGCTTATGATTGTCCCTTACAGTTCTATTAAAGTACATTCTTACATTATATAAAAGTCATTACATTCAATTATAGTTTCATTGAAGTACATTACAAGTTATTATTAATTAAAGTATTAGTTAATTACAATTAAACAGTTACTATAGCTTTGTTTTGTTTTTACAGTGTTTCATATTAATAGACAATTAAGATGTTAGAAATATAATACAAAGTACATGGCACACATGATATAGATTTATATACATAATATGTTATAATATGTTTAACATGTTATAAATTTGGATCAGAGCGAAAGGGGATGTTTATCTTAGAAACGTTTGGTTCTGCTGATTCGCGAATTTGAGCATTTAACTACTGTAAGCCTAATGAATGTCTTGTGAGGGTGAACGCACTTAAAAGAAAAAATAAAAAAAATACATGTGGACGTATTTTACATGTAAGTAACAGAATAGGTTGTGTGCGTAATATAGACGCGCGTAAAATATGGACTGATAGGTTGATAGGTATCAGTAGACAATAGGTAGGAAACAACATAAATAATGATGTATAGAGAATGAAGTTTTTTTCTTTTTATTATTATTATTATTATTCTTATTATTATATTAAAGAATTTACCATACATTCAATAAGGAAGATGTCCAAATACTAAACACGTGATTCAGTGTTCAAGGTATGGAAAACGTGAAGAGAATTAAGTTACTTTATGACGTCATAGTTATTGAATTTTGTACGTATAATACAAATCATTATTAGGAAGATTTACAAGAACGAATTAGAGGCAAAGAGAGGGCATTAATGACTAAGAAGTACAACTACGGGTTCCAATCCTGTTATATGCAATGTGTATGCATAATCTAGGGACGAGGGTGAGATGCAAGACAATCATAATTAATTAATAACTTCTATAACAAATAAAAATGGATACGACTAAACCATAGGTATGGTAGATCGTAGGGTTTTGACACGAACAAAAATAGGAAGCCACAAGTAAAATTATTATCCAAACTCGCGTTAAGCGATTTTGGTTCTTATGTAAAAATGAATATTGATTATTCATTTCATTTTTACATTGCTCTCCCCTTTTAAAAAAAATGATATTTATACAATAATCTAATAGGGTACCATTAATACAATACAAATGAGAAAATAACATCCTAACTACTACAAGTTAGATGACGAATTTTTCTTTACATTACAAATTTTTATACAGAACAAGTGAGTTCGGTGGTTGCGTACAATGGAGAGTAATCAAATCTTTAAATGACACTTGCTTATAAAATATAAAAAATTCAAAGATTAATACTTTAATTTATGTAAACAAAATAAAAGGATTAATACATTAATTTGGACAAACAATTAAGTTAGACAAAGAATGATATTGTTAATTTAAAAAAAAATTTATGTGGAGAAAATTACATACATAATGAATAGTAGGTAAAAGGGAAAAATATAAATTATTTTCCAAAGTTACCCTGATCGTGCAGTCTATAACTAATTTTTATTGACTATTGTAGGTAAAAAATCGAATTACGTAATGGATGATGTATAGACCTGTGGTCTAGTGTGTATTTGTGTGTATTAGATACAAAGTGTGTATCATAACTTTGAGGGACAGATTAGCTGAGAGAATTTTTAAATTAACTGAATAAACGCCTGAGCAAAAATTTATATATAGTAAGCAAAAATGCGTAGGACTATATAAATAGCATAGTTAGCACTTTCACGCTATGAAATAGTTTATTGTGACATCCAATGATTTTAGCATAAGGGTATATATATATATATATATATATATATATATATATATATAGTGCGCATACATGCGTGTGTATGTGTAGGGATTTGGGAGGTTTTTGAATTAACAAAGTTTAAAAATAATGTATAATAATTTAAGATGGGTTTAGGGTTATAAAATCTTTTGAGTCAATTATTGTTGTTATATTATTATTATCATATTATTATAAAATCCTTCAAGTTCAAGGTAGTATTTAAGTATTTAATTAAATCAGTTACACGAATTAAGGTAATAAAAAAGAAATGTACTTAGAGGACTTACAATTGATGAAAGTAAATCTCACGGTTTAAAAATTGAATTTTGAAGATGGAATTAAATTCGACTAGTAACATTCCTAGCTATATATGAACTATATAACCATTAACATTAACCAGAAGTATCGGTACGATAATTGAATTAAGAAAATTAAGAATACAAATTAAAAATATAAATCAATTTATGCATTTTAATGAGCTAAACATAATTTTATAATATTCTTAAAAATAAAAGTAAATCGAACCTTAGATGAGTTTCGGCCAAGAATAAAAAGTGTTATTGGAATGGAAGGAAAGCATTTCGAACAATCTTTCTTTTAATAATTTCAGGTAAATTTTACATTAAAAATTATTTTTATATACTAAAAAAAATATTAAAAAGGTTTAATAATTTTTGTATGTTAAGTAGAAAAATTATACTCTTTCGTTAAATGTTGATAGACTGAATTATTTGATATTTTAGTCTGAAAACTTGTTTGCATATGATAAATACATATGTTTTATTGTGTAGAAGTTTTATTAAAATTAAATGACAAAAAAGAATAAACACAACTGAAATTTAGGGCATGTGCGGTCCTACGGGTAAATTTCCCGACCATACAGAGCAAGATAAATTAGGTACATGATCGATTAATTATTACACTATTTCTGTCATCATATAATCGCAATAATTATAAAACTCGTTACCAACATTTGTAAAAACGGTTTTGGTTGCCAACAATAAAATATGTCATTTTACCTATATATTTTTATACGCAACAATGGCATGAAAAAGAAGACAAATCGGTCCATTTCCTTCTTACAACAAAACAAAGAAAGGTTAACTAAAGACGCAACCCGGTCAATTCAGGTTGAATTAAATTATCTTTACAAAAAAAAAGGTTGAATTAAATTCTTAAATTACATTTTCTTAAATTAAATTCTCTTAACTTACAAAGAAAAAGTTGAATTCAATTGACTGCATTGAAATGACTTGGGACTTAAAAACTGACTTCTTAAAAACTAACTGCTTCAAAACTAACTGCTTCAAAACTAACTGCTTCAAAACTAACTGCTTCAAAACTAACTGCTTCAAAACTGCTTCAAAACGCTCTTCAAAACTGGCTTCTTTCAAACTGGCTTCTTCAAACTAAGGCGGTTGTCCCTTTGCGCAACCTATTGACTGACCTCTTATCAAGTATTTCTATGAATCTCTGGGGCGGTTGTCCCTTTTGGCGCAACCTTCTGACTTGACCTCTTATCAAGTATTTCTATAAATCTCTGGGGCGGTTGTCCCTTTTGGCGCAACCTTCCGACTTGACCTCTTATCAAGTATTTCTATAAATCTCTGGGGCGGTTGTCCCTTTTGGCGCAACCTTCTGACTTGACCTCTTATCAAGTATTTCTATAAATCTCTGGGGCGGTTGTCCCTTTTGGCGCAACCTTCTGACTTGACCTCTTATCAAGTATTTCTATAAATCTCTGGGGCGGTTGTCCCTTTTGGCGCAACCTTCTGACTTGACCTCTTGCCAAGTATTTCTATGTCTCTGGGGCGGTTGTCCATCTTGGCGCAACCTTCTGACTTGACCTCTTGTCAAGTATTTCTATAAATCTCTGGGGCGGTTGTCCATCTTGGCGCAACCTTCTGACTTGACCTCTTGTCAAGTATTTCTATAAATCTCTGGGGCGGTTGTCCATCTTGGCGCAACCTTCTGACTTCAAAACTTATTTGCAACTTATTTGCAACGAAACTGACTTGCAATTTATTTGCAACTAAAACTTACTTCAAAACTGACTTGCAACTTATTTGCAACTAAAACTTACTTCAAAACTGACTTGCAACTTCTTTGCAACTAAAACTGACTTCAAAACTGACTTGCAACTTTTTTGCAACTAAAACTGACTTCAAAACTGACTTGCAACTTCTTTGCAACGAAAACTGACTTCAAAACTGACTTGCAACTTCTTTGCAACGAAAACTGACTTCAAAACTGACTTGCAACTTCTTTGCAACTAAAACTGACTTCAAAACTTCTTTGCAACTAAAACTGACTTCAAAACTGACTTCAACTTCTTTGCAACTAAAACTGACTTCAAAAACTTCTTTGCAACTTCTTTGCAACTAAAACTGACTTCAAAACTGACTTCAAATATCTCTCTAAATCTATATAAACTCTCTATAAACACTCTCTCTCTTAATTTGCAAGTCAATTCAATTCAGTAATTGAAAAAAATTTGCAAACAAAAATATAAAATGTAAACGACATTTCACTCTAATGTACACGAAGGTACGATACTATTATGTTGATACATAAAATAAAATTATTCTATACTGAATATAACAGTGAAAATAACTGAAATTAACTCTCTCTGAAATTAACTCTCTTTTGAAATTAACTCTCTTTGAAATTAACTCTCTTTTGAAATTAACTCTCTTTTGAAATTAACTCTCTTTTGAAATTAACTCTCTCTTGAAATTAACTCTCTCTTGAAATTAACTCTCTCTTGAAATTAACTCTTTTGAAATTAACTCTCTTTTGAAATTAACTCTCTGTTACAATTAACTCTCTGTTACAATTAACTCTCTGTTACACTAAGAAAAATGTATCACTAGTGTCTGAAGTGTTCACTGTGTTTTCTTGTAAATTCTGACTTAATACTCATTATTAACTGTTAATAATACTGACTTTTCAAGTGTTTATAAATTACTTAAGAAAAACAAAATGTACTTAACAAAATTTTCTATGGGGAAATCCTTAGAGACGTGTCCTGAAGACGTGTCTTGCTGGCCACTTGTTCTTGGATGAAAACTAGGCGTGGAGAACTTGGAGTCGTGACACACCGGTCAAGGGTGGATGTTACGAACTAGAAGTCGTGACACGCCGGTCAAATTTTATCTGATAAATCTTCTTTTATAAATCTTCTTTTATAAATCTTCTTTTATAAATCTTCTTCTTATCCTGGTAAAGGGTCGCCAGTCTGTTAACCCCTCCGTCTATGGCCCTGATTCGGTTCGGATCGACGGGGGTTCTAGTTACGGAGGCAAGCAACGGATATTTCTTCTGTTACTTTTCTTCTATAATTTTCTAATTCTTTCTCTGATACTTTATAACTTATCGACTTTACTAAGTTCCTCTGACGATAGCCCAACTCGAGGGGGAAAATAAAAAGTTTCTCTTACTGTAAATTTACTTCTTAAAAATATACAGGTACTGCTCTGAATTTACAGGGGTAGAGGTTCGACCTCTTTCGACCATAGCTCAGGCCGGAATCTAAAAATATTAAGGAGGCAAGGGGCCTCTGCCCCCCTCCCCGCAGCGAGGCTGCTAACCAGGGGAGTCTCTTAGCAGTGACCCAAGCAGAGTCTCGTAATGAAGTGTCCTTCATTTTACAAATACATGTATAAAATATGCCTGAATGTTGGGGGATGGCAGTTGGAGGTTAAGTTTCCCCCCTTTTAAACACGATCAGGTGTTTGAAAGTTTCCAAATAAAAATTTAAAAAAAAATAAATAAAAATAAAAACTAATCTTATTTTTTTTTGCCACGTCTTCATTTCTGAAGGCGATATTATTTCACGACTGAGTACATTTTTGTTTGGGTTTATTACAATTATGATTTCGATTATGGATTACTTCCCATTCGCTTATGATTGTCCCTTACAGTTCTATTAAAGTACATTCTTACATTATATATAAAGTCATTACATTCAATTATAGTTTCATTGAAGTACATTACAAGTTATTATTAATTAAAGTATTAGTTAATTACAATTAAACAGTTACTATAGCTTTGTTTTGTTTTTACAGTGTTTCATATTAATAGACAATTAAGATGTTAGAAATATAATACAAAGTACATGGCACACATGATATAGATTTATATACATAATATGTTATAATATGTTTAACATGTTATAAATTTGGATCAGAGCGAAAGGGGATGTTTATCTTAGAGAAACGTTTGGTTCTGCTGATTCGCGAATTTGAGCATTTAACTACTGTAAGCCTAATGAATGTCTTGTGAGGGTGAACGCACTTAAAAGAAAAAAAAAAAAAATACATGTGGACGTATTTTACATGTAAGTAACAGAATAGGTTGTGTGCGTAATATAGACGCGCGTAAAATATGGACTGATAGGTTGATAGGTATCAGTAGACAATAGGTAGGAAAAACATAAATAATGATGTATAGAGAATGAAGTTTTTTTCTTTTTATTATTATTATTATTATTCTTATTATTATTATTAAAGAATTTACCATACATTCAATAAGGAAGATGTCCAAATACTAAACACGTGATTCAGTGTTCAAGGTATGGAAAACGTGAAGAGAATTAAGTTACTTTATGACGTCATAGTTATTGAATTTTGTACGTATAATACAAATCATTATTAGGAAGATTTACAAGAACGAATTAGAGGCAAAGAGAGGGCATTAATGACTAAGAAGTACAACTACGGGTTCCAATCCTGTTATATGCAATGTGTATGCATAATCTAGGGACGAGGGTGAGATGCAAGACAATCATAATTAATTAATAACTTCTATAACAAATAAAAATGGATACGACTAAACCATAGGTATGGTAGATCGTAGGGTTTTGACACGAACAAAAATAGGAAGCCACAAGTAAAATTATTATCCAAACTCGCGTTAAGCGATTTTGGTTCTTATGTAAAAATGAATATTGATTATTCATTTCATTTTTACATTGCTCTCCCCTTTTAAAAAAAATGATATTTATACAATAATCTAATAGGGTACCATTAATACAATACAAATGAGAAAATAACATCCTAACTACTACAAGTTAGATGACGAATTTTTCTTTACATTACAAATTTTTATACAGAACAAGTGAGTTCGGTGGTTGCGTACAATGGAGAGTAATCAAATCTTTAAATGACACTTGCTTATAAAATATAAAAAATTCAAAGATTAATACTTTAATTTATGTAAACAAAATAAAAGGATTAATACATTAATTTGGACAAACAATTAAGTTAGACAAAGAATGATATTGTTAATTTAAAAAAAAAATTTATGTGGAGAAAATTACATACATAATGAATAGTAGGTAAAAGGGAAAAATATAAATTATTTTCCAAAGTTACCCTGATCGTGCAGTCTATAACTAATTTTTATTGACTATTGTAGGTAAAAAATCGAATTACGTAATGGATGATGTATAGACCTGTGGTCTAGTGTGTATTTGTGTGTATTAGATACAAAGTGTGTATCATAACTTTGAGGGACAGATTAGCTGAGAGAATTTTTAAATTAACTGAATAAACGCCTGAGCAAAAATTTATATATAGTAAGCAAAAATGCGTAGGACTATATAAATAGCATAGTTAGCACTTTCACGCTATGAAATAGTTTATTGTGACATCCAATGATTTTAGCATAAGGTTTGTATATATATATATATATATATATATATATATATATATATATATATATATATATATATATATATATATATATATAGTGCGCATACATGCGTGTGTATGTGTAGGGATTTGGCAGGTTTTTGAATTAACAAAGTTTAAAAATAATGTATAATAATTTAAGATGGGTTTAGGGTTATAAAATCTTTTGAGTCAATTATTGTTGTTATTATTATTATCATTATTATTATAAAATCCTTCAAGTTCAAGGTAGTATTTAAGTATTTAATTAAATCAGTTACACGAATTAAGGTAATAAAAAAGAAATGTACTTAGAGGACTTACAATTGATGAAAGTAAATCTCACGGTTTAAAAATTGAATTTTGAAGATGGAATTAAATTCGACTAGTAACATTCCTAGCTATATATGAACTATATAACCATTAACATTAACCAGAAGTATCGGTACGATAATTGAATTAAGAAAATTAAGAATACAAATTAAAAATATAAATCAATTTATGCATTTTAATGAGCTAAACATAATTTTATAATATTCTTAAAAATAAAAGTAAATCGAACCTTAGATGAGTTTCGGCCAAGAATAAAAAGTGTTATTGGAATGGAAGGAAAGCATTTCGAACAATCTTTTCTTTTAATAATTTCAGGTAAATTTTACATTAAAAATTATTTTTATATACTAAAAAAAATATTAAAAAGGTTTAATAATTTTTGTATGTTAAGTAGAAAAATTATACTCTTTCGTTAAATGTTGATAGACTGAATTATTTGATATTTTAGTCTGAAAACTTGTTTGCATATGATAAATACATATGTTTTATTGTGTAGAAGTTTTATTAAAATTAAATGACAAAAAAGAATAAACACAACTGAAATTTAGGGCATGTGCGGTCCTACGGGTAAATTTCCCGACCATACAGAGCAAGATAAATTAGGTACATGATCGATTAATTATTACACTATTTCTGTCATCATATAATCGCAATAATTATAAAACTCGTTACCAACATTTGTAAAAACGGTTTTGGTTGCCAACAATAAAATATGTCATTTTACCTATATATTTTTATACGCAACAATGGCATGAAAAAGAAGACAAATCGGTCCATTTCCTTCTTACAACAAAACAAAGAAAGGTTAACTAAAGACGCAACCCGGTCAATTCAGGTTGAATTAAATTATCTTTACAAAAAAAAAGGTTGAATTAAATTCTTAAATTACATTTTCTTAAATTAAATTCTCTTAACTTACAAAGAAAAAGTTGAATTCAATTGACTGCATTGAAATGACTTGGGACTTAAAAACTGACTTCTTAAAAACTAACTGCTTCAAAACTAACTGCTTCAAAACTAACTGCTTCAAAACTAACTGCTTCAAAACTAACTGCTTCAAAACGAACTGCTTCAAAACTGGCTTCTTCAAAACTGGCTTCTTCAAAACTAAGGCGGTTGTCCCTCTTGGATGCAACCTATTGACTTGACCTCTTATCAAGTATTTCTATGAATCTCTGGGGCGGTTGTCCCTTTTGGCGCAACCTTCTGACTTGACCTCTTATCAAGTATTTCTATAAATCTCTGGGGCGGTTGTCCCTTTTGGCGCAACCTTCCGACTTGACCTCTTATCAAGTATTTCTATAAATCTCTGGGGCGGTTGTCCCTTTTGGCGCAACCTTCTGACTTGACCTCTTATCAAGTATTTCTATAAATCTCTGGGGCGGTTGTCCCTTTTGGCGCAACCTTCTGACTTGACCTCTTATCAAGTATTTCTATAAATCTCTGGGGCGGTTGTCCCTTTTGGCGCAACCTTCTGACTTGACCTCTTGCCAAGTATTTCTATGTCTCTGGGGGCGGTTGTCCATCTTGGCGCAACCTTCTGACTTGACCTCTTGTCAAGTATTTCTATAAATCTCTGGGGCGGTTGTCCATCTTGGCGCAACCTTCTGACTTGACCTCTTGTCAAGTATTTCTATAAATCTCTGGGGCGGTTGTCCATCTTGGCGCAACCTTCTGACTTCAAAACTTATTTGCAACTTATTTGCAACGAAACTGACTTGCAATTTATTTGCAACTAAAACTTACTTCAAAACTGACTTGCAACTTATTTGCAACTAAAACTTACTTCAAAACTGACTTGCAACTTCTTTGCTAAAACTGACTTCAAAACTGACTTCAAAACTGACTTGCAACTTTTTTGCAACTAAAACTGACTTCAAAACTGACTTGCAACTTCTTTGCAACGAAAACTGACTTCAAAACTGACTTGCAACTTCTTTGCAACGAAAACTGACTTCAAAACTGACTTGCAACTTCTTTGCAACTAAAACTGACTTCAAAACTTCTTTGCAACTAAAACTGACTTCAAAACTGACTTCAAAACTGACTTGCAACTTCTTTGCAACTAAAACTGACTTCAAAACTTCTTTGCAACTTCTTTGCAACTAAAACTGACTTCAAACTGATCTCTCTAAATCTATAAACTCTCTATAAACACTCTCTCTCTTAATTTGCAAGTCAATTCAATTCAGTAATTGAAAAAAATTTGCAAACAAAAATATAAAATGTAAACGACATTTCACTCTAATGTACACGAAGGTACGATACTATTATGTTTGATACATAAAATAAAATTATTCTATACTGAATATAACAGTGAAAATAACTGAAATTAACTCTCTCTGAAATTAACTCTCTTTTGAAATTAACTCTCTTTTGAAATTAACTCTCTTTTGAAATTAACTCTCTTTTGAAATTAACTCTCTTTTGAAATTAACTCTCTTTTGAAATTAACTCTCTCTTGAAATTAACTCTCTCTTGAAATTAACTCTCTCTTGAAATTAACTCTCTTTTGAAATTAACTCTCTTTTGAAATTAACTCTCTGTTACAATTAACTCTCTGTTACAATTAACTCTCTGTTACACTAAGAAAAATGTATCACTAGTGTCTGAAGTGTTCACTGTGTTTTCTTGTAAATTCTGACTTAATACTCATTATTAACTGTTAATAATACTGACTTTTCAAGTGTTTATAAATTACTTAAGAAAACAAAATGTACTTAACAAAATTTTCTATGGGGAAATCCTTAGAGACGTGTCCTGAAGACGTGTCTTGCTGGCCACTTGTTCTTGGATGAAAACTAGGCGTGGAGAACTTGGAGTCGTGACACACCGGTCAAGGGTGGATGTTACGAACTAGAAGTCGTGACACGCCGGTCAAATGGTTTTATCCTGATAAATCTTCTTTTATAAATCTTCTTTTATAAATCTTTTTTATAAATCTTCTTCTTATCCTGGTAAAGGGTCGCCAGTCTGTTAACCCCTCCGTCTATGGCCCTGATTCGGTTCGGATCGACGGGGGTTCTAGTTACGGAGGCAAGCAACGGATATTTCTTCTGTTACTTTTCTTCTATAATTTTCTAATTCTTTCTCTGATACTTTATAACTTATCGACTTTACTAAGTTCCTCTGACGATAGCCCAACTCGAGGGGGAAAATAAAAAGTTTCTCTTACTGTAAATTTACTTCTTAAAAATATACAGGTACTGCTCTGAATTTACAGGGGTAGAGGTTCGACCTCTTTCGACCATAGCTCAGGCCGGAATCTAAAAATATTAAGGAGGCAAGGGGCCTCTGCCCCCCCTCCCCGCAGCGAGGCTGCTAACCAGGGGAGTCTCTTAGCAGTGACCCAAGCAGAGTCTCGTAATGAAGTGTCCTTCATTTTACAAATACATGTATAAAATATGCCTGAATGTTGGGGGATGGCAGTTGGAGGTTAAGTTTCCCCCCTTTTAAACACGATCAGGTGTTTGAAAGTTTCCAAATAAAAAAAAAAAATAAATAAAAATAAAAACTAATCTTATTTTTTTTTGCCACGTCTTCATTTCTGAAGGCGATATTATTTCACGACTGAGTACATTTTTGTTTGGGTTTATTACAATTATGATTTCGATTATGGATTACTTCCCATTCGCTTATGATTGTCCCTTACAGTTCTATTAAAGTACATTCTTACATTATATATAAAGTCATTACATTCAATTATAGTTTCATTGAAGTACATTACAAGTTATTATTAATTAAAGTATTAGTTAATTACAATTAAACAGTTACTATAGCTTTGTTTTGTTTTTACAGTGTTTCATATTAATAGACAATTAAGATGTTAGAAATATAATACAAAGTACATGGCACACATGATATAGATTTATATACATAATATGTTATAATATGTTTAACATGTTATAAATTTGGATCAGAGCGAAAGGGGATGTTTATCTTAGAAACGTTTGGTTCTGCTGATTCGCGAATTTGAGCATTTAACTACTGTAAGCCTAATGAATGTCTTGTGAGGGTGAACGCACTTAAAAGAAAAAATAAAAAAAATACATGTGGACGTATTTTACATGTAAGTAACAGAATAGGTTGTGTGCGTAATATAGACGCGCGTAAAATATGGACTGATAGGTTGATAGGTATCAGTAGACAATAGGTAGGAAACAACATAAATAATGATGTATAGAGAATGAAGTTTTTTTCTTTTTATTATTATTATTATTATTCTTATTATTATTAAAGAATTTACCATACATTCAATAAGGAAGATGTCCAAATACTAAACACGTGATTCAGTGTTCAAGGTATGGAAAACGTGAAGAGAATTAAGTTACTTTATGACGTCATAGTTATTGAATTTTGTACGTATAATACAAATCATTATTAGGAAGATTTACAAGAACGAATTAGAGGCAAAGAGAGGGCATTAATGACTAAGAAGTACAACTACGGGTTCCAATCCTGTTATATGCAATGTGTATGCATAATCTAGGGACGAGGGTGAGATGCAAGACAATCATAATTAATTAATAACTTCTATAACAAATAAAAATGGATACGACTAAACCATAGGTATGGTAGATCGTAGGGTTTTGACACGAACAAAAATAGGAAGCCACAAGTAAAATTATTATCCAAACTCGCGTTAAGCGATTTTGGTTCTTATGTAAAAATGAATATTGATTATTCATTTCATTTTTACATTGCTCTCCCCTTTTAAAAAAAATGATATTTATACAATAATCTAATAGGGTACCATTAATACAATACAAATGAGAAAATAACATCCTAACTACTACAAGTTAGATGACGAATTTTTCTTTACATTACAAATTTTTATACAGAACAAGTGAGTTCGGTGGTTGCGTACAATGGAGAGTAATCAAATCTTTAAATGACACTTGCTTATAAAATATAAAAAATTCAAAGATTAATACTTTAATTTATGTAAACAAAATAAAAGGATTAATACATTAATTTGGACAAACAATTAAGTTAGACAAAGAATGATATTGTTAATTTAAAAAAAAAATTTATGTGGAGAAAATTACATACATAATGAATAGTAGGTAAAAGGGAAAAATATAAATTATTTTCCAAAGTTACCCTGATCGTGCAGTCTATAACTAATTTTTATTGACTATTGTAGGTAAAAAATCGAATTACGTAATGGATGATGTATAGACCTGTGGTCTAGTGTGTATTTGTGTGTATTAGATACAAAGTGTGTATCATAACTTTGAGGGACAGATTAGCTGAGAGAATTTTTAAATTAACTGAATAAACGCCTGAGCAAAAATTTATATATAGTAAGCAAAAATGCGTAGGACTATATAAATAGCATAGTTAGCACTTTCACGCTATGAAATAGTTTATTGTGACATCCAATGATTTTAGCATAAGGTTTGTATATATATATATATATATATATATATATATATAGTGCGCATACATGCGTGTGTATGTGTAGGGATTTGGGAGGTTTTTGAATTAACAAAGTTTAAAAATAATGTATAATAATTTAAGATGGGTTTAGGGTTATAAAATCTTTTGAGTCAATTATTGTTGTTATTATTATTATTATCATTATTATTATAAAATCCTTCAAGTTCAAGGTAGTATTTAAGTATTTAATTAAATCAGTTACACGAATTAAGGTAATAAAAAAGAAATGTACTTAGAGGACTTACAATTGATGAAAGTAAATCTCACGGTTTAAAAATTGAATTTTGAAGATGGAATTAAATTCGACTAGTAACATTCCTAGCTATATATGAACTATATAACCATTAACATTAACCAGAAGTATCGGTACGATAATTGAATTAAGAAAATTAAGAATACAAATTAAAAATATAAATCAATTTATGCATTTTAATGAGCTAAACATAATTTTATAATATTCTTAAAAATAAAAGTAAATCGAACCTTAGATGAGTTTCGGCCAAGAATAAAAAGTGTTATTGGAATGGAAGGAAAGCATTTCGAACAATCTTTTCTTTTAATAATTTCAGGTAAATTTTACATTAAAAATTATTTTTATATACTAAAAAAAATATTAAAAAGGTTTAATAATTTTTGTATGTTAAGTAGAAAAATTATACTCTTTCGTTAAATGTTGATAGACTGAATTATTTGATATTTTAGTCTGAAAACTTGTTTGCATATGATAAATACATATGTTTTATTGTGTAGAAGTTTTATTAAAATTAAATGACAAAAAAGAATAAACACAACTGAAATTTAGGGCATGTGCGGTCCTACGGGTAAATTTCCCGACCATACAGAGCAAGATAAATTAGGTACATGATCGATTAATTATTACACTATTTCTGTCATCATATAATCGCAATAATTATAAAACTCGTTACCAACATTTGTAAAAACGGTTTTGGTTGCCAACAATAAAATATGTCATTTTACCTATATATTTTTATACGCAACAATGGCATGAAAAAGAAGACAAATCGGTCCATTTCCTTCTTACAACAAAACAAAGAAAGGTTAACTAAAGACGCAACCCGGTCAATTCAGGTTGAATTAAATTATCTTTACAAAAAAAAAGGTTGAATTAAATTCTTAAATTACATTTTCTTAAATTAAATTCTCTTAACTTACAAAGAAAAAGTTGAATTCAATTGACTGCATTGAAATGACTTGGGACTTAAAAACTGACTTCTTAAAAACTAACTGCTTCAAAACTAACTGCTTCAAAACTAACTGCTTCAAAACTAACTGCTTCAAAACGAACTGCTTCAAAACTGGCTTCTTCAAAACTGGCTTCTTCAAAACTAAGGCGGTTGTCCCTCTTGGATGCAACCTATTGACTTGACCTCTTATCAAGTATTTCTATGAATCTCTGGGGCGGTTGTCCCTTTTGGCGCAACCTTCTGACTTGACCTCTTATCAAGTATTTCTATAAATCTCTGGGGCGGTTGTCCCTTTTGGCGCAACCTTCCGACTTGACCTCTTATCAAGTATTTCTATAAATCTCTGGGGCGGTTGTCCCTTTTGGCGCAACCTTCTGACTTGACCTCTTATCAAGTATTTCTATAAATCTCTGGGGCGGTTGTCCCTTTTGGCGCAACCTTCTGACTTGACCTCTTATCAAGTATTTCTATAAATCTCTGGGGCGGTTGTCCCTTTTGGCGCAACCTTCTGACTTGACCTCTTGCCAAGTATTTCTATGTCTCTGGGGGCGGTTGTCCATCTTGGCGCAACCTTCTGACTTGACCTCTTGTCAAGTATTTCTATAAATCTCTGGGGCGGTTGTCCATCTTGGCGCAACCTTCTGACTTGACCTCTTGTCAAGTATTTCTATAAATCTCTGGGGCGGTTGTCCATCTTGGCGCAACCTTCTGACTTCAAAACTTATTTGCAACTTATTTGCAACGAAACTGACTTGCAATTTATTTGCAACTAAAACTTACTTCAAAACTGACTTGCAACTTATTTGCAACTAAAACTTACTTCAAAACTGACTTGCAACTTCTTTGCAACTAAAACTGACTTCAAAACTGACAAAACTGACTTGCAACTTTTTTGCAACTAAAACTGACTTCAAAACTGACTTGCAACTTCTTTGCAACGAAAACTGACTTCAAAACTGACTTGCAACTTCTTTGCAACGAAAACTGACTTCAAAACTGACTTGCAACTTCTTTGCAACTAAAACTGACTTCAAAACTTCTTTGCAACTAAAACTGACTTCAAAACTGACTTCAAAACTGACTTGCAACTTCTTTGCAACTAAAACTGACTTCAAAACTTCTTTGCAACTTCTTTGCAACTAAAACTGACTTCAAATATCTCTCTAAATCTATAAACTCTCTATAAACACTCTCTCTCTTAATTTGCAAGTCAATTCAATTCAGTAATTGAAAAAAATTTGCAAACAAAATATAAAATGTAAACGACATTTCACTCTAATGTACACGAAGGTACGATACTATTATGTTTGATACATAAAATAAAATTATTCTATACTGAATATAACAGTGAAAATAACTGAAATTAACTCTCTCTGAAATTAACTCTCTTTTGAAATTAACTCTCTTTTGAAATTAACTCTCTTTTGAAATTAACTCTCTTTTGAAATTAACTCTCTTTTGAAATTAACTCTCTCTTGAAATTAACTCTCTCTTGAAATTAACTCTCTCTTGAAATTAACTCTCTTTTGAAATTAACTCTCTTTTGAAATTAACTCTCTGTTACAATTAACTCTCTGTTACAATTAACTCTCTGTTACACTAAGAAAAATGTATCACTAGTGTCTGAAGTGTTCACTGTGTTTTCTTGTAAATTCTGACTTAATACTCATTATTAACTGTTAATAATACTGACTTTTCAAGTGTTTATAAATTACTTAAGAAAACAAAATGTACTTAACAAAATTTTCTATGGGGAAATCCTTAGAGACGTGTCCTGAAGACGTGTCTTGCTGGCCACTTGTTCTTGGATGAAAACTAGGCGTGGAGAACTTGGAGTCGTGACACACCGGTCAAGGGTGGATGTTACGAACTAGAAGTCGTGACACGCCGGTCAAATGGTTTTATCCTGATAAATCTTCTTTTATAAATCTTCTTTTATAAATCTTCTTTTATAAATCTTCTTTTATTCTTCTTATCCTGGTAAAGGGTCGCCAGTCTGTTAACCCCTCCGTCTATGGCCCTGATTCGGTTCGGATCGACGGGGGTTCTAGTTACGGAGGCAAGCAACGGATATTTCTTCTGTTACTTTTCTTCTATAATTTTCTAATTCTTTCTCTGATACTTTATAACTTATCGACTTTACTAAGTTCCTCTGACGATAGCCCAACTCGAGGGGGAAAATAAAAAGTTTCTCTTACTGTAAATTTACTTCTTAAAAATATACAGGTACTGCTCTGAATTTACAGGGGTAGAGGTTCGACCTCTTTCGACCATAGCTCAGGCCGGAATCTAAAAATATTAAGGAGGCAAGGGGCCTCTGCCCCCCCTCCCCGCAGCGAGGCTGCTAACCAGGGGAGTCTCTTAGCAGTGACCCAAGCAGAGTCTCGTAATGAAGTGTCCTTCATTTTACAAATACATGTATAAAATATGCCTGAATGTTGGGGGATGGCAGTTGGAGGTTAAGTTTCCCCCCTTTTAAACACGATCAGGTGTTTGAAAGTTTCCAAATAAAAATAAAAAAAAAAAATAAAAAATAAAAACTAATCTTATTTTTTTTGCCACGTCTTCATTTCTGAAGGCGATATTATTTCACGACTGAGTACATTTTTGTTTGGGTTTATTACAATTATGATTTCGATTATGGATTACTTCCCATTCGCTTATGATTGTCCCTTACAGTTCTATTAAAGTACATTCTTACATTATATATAAAGTCATTACATTCAATTATAGTTTCATTGAAGTACATTACAAGTTATTATTAATTAAAGTATTAGTTAATTACAATTAAACAGTTACTATAGCTTTGTTTTGTTTTTACAGTGTTTCATATTAATAGACAATTAAGATGTTAGAAATATAATACAAAGTACATGGCACACATGATATAGATTTATATACATAATATGTTATAATATGTTTAACATGTTATAAATTTGGATCAGAGCGAAAGGGGATGTTTATCTTAGAAACGTTTGGTTCTGCTGATTCGCGAATTTGAGCATTTAACTACTGTAAGCCTAATGAATGTCTTGTGAGGGTGAACGCACTTAAAAAAAAAATAAAAAAAATACATGTGGACGTATTTTACATGTAAGTAACAGAATAGGTTGTGTGCGTAATATAGACGCGCGTAAAATATGGACTGATAGGTTGATAGGTATCAGTAGACAATAGGTAGGAAACAACATAAATAATGATGTATAGAGAATGAAGTTTTTTTCTTTTTATTATTATTATTATTATTCTTATTATTATTATTAAAGAATTTACCATACATTCAATAAGGAAGATGTCCAAATACTAAACACGTGATTCAGTGTTCAAGGTATGGAAAACGTGAAGAGAATTAAGTTACTTTATGACGTCATAGTTATTGAATTTTGTACGTATAATACAAATCATTATTAGGAAGATTTACAAGAACGAATTAGAGGCAAAGAGAGGGCATTAATGACTAAGAAGTACAACTACGGGTTCCAATCCTGTTATATGCAATGTGTATGCATAATCTAGGGACGAGGGTGAGATGCAAGACAATCATAATTAATTAATAACTTCTATAACAAATAAAAATGGATACGACTAAACCATAGGTATGGTAGATCGTAGGGTTTTGACACGAACAAAAATAGGAAGCCACAAGTAAAATTATTATCCAAACTCGCGTTAAGCGATTTTGGTTCTTATGTAAAAATGAATATTGATTATTCATTTCATTTTTACATTGCTCTCCCCTTTTAAAAAAATGATATTTATACAATAATCTAATAGGGTACCATTAATACAATACAAATGAGAAAATAACATCCTAACTACTACAAGTTAGATGACGAATTTTTCTTTACATTACAAATTTTTATACAGAACAAGTGAGTTCGGTGGTTGCGTACAATGGAGAGTAATCAAATCTTTAAATGACACTTGCTTATAAAATATAAAAAATTCAAAGATTAATACTTTAATTTATGTAAACAAAATAAAAGGATTAATACATTAATTTGGACAAACAATTAAGTTAGACAAAGAATGATATTGTTAATTTAAAAAAAAAATTTATGTGGAGAAAATTACATACATAATGAATAGTAGGTAAAAGGGAAAAATATAAATTATTTTCCAAAGTTACCCTGATCGTGCAGTCTATAACTAATTTTTATTGACTATTGTAGGTAAAAAATCGAATTACGTAATGGATGATGTATAGACCTGTGGTCTAGTGTGTATTTGTGTGTATTAGATACAAAGTGTGTATCATAACTTTGAGGGACAGATTAGCTGAGAGAATTTTTAAATTAACTGAATAAACGCCTGAGCAAAAATTTATATAGTAAGCAAAAATGCGTAGGACTATATAAATAGCATAGTTAGCACTTTCACGCTATGAAATAGTTTATTGTGACATCCAATGATTTTAGCATAAGGTTTGTATATATATATATATATATATATATATATATATATATAGTGCGCATACATGCGTGTGTATGTGTAGGGATTTGGGAGGTTTTTGAATTAACAAAGTTTAAAAATAATGTATAATAATTTAAGATGGGTTTAGGGTTATAAAATCTTTTGAGTCAATTATTGTTGTTATTATTATTATTATCATTATTATTATAAAATCCTTCAAGTTCAAGGTAGTATTTAAGTATTTAATTAAATCAGTTACACGAATTAAGGTAATAAAAAAGAAATGTACTTAGAGGACTTACAATTGATGAAAGTAAATCTCACGGTTTAAAAATTGAATTTTGAAGATGGAATTAAATTCGACTAGTAACATTCCTAGCTATATATGAACTATATAACCATTAACATTAACCAGAAGTATCGGTACGATAATTGAATTAAGAAAATTAAGAATACAAATTAAAAATATAAATCAATTTATGCATTTTAATGAGCTAAACATAATTTTATAATATTCTTAAAAATAAAAGTAAATCGAACCTTAGATGAGTTTCGGCCAAGAATAAAAAGTGTTATTGGAATGGAAGGAAAGCATTTCGAACAATCTTTTCTTTTAATAATTTCAGGTAAATTTTACATTAAAAATTATTTTTATATACTAAAAAAAATATTAAAAAGGTTTAATAATTTTTGTATGTTAAGTAGAAAAATTATACTCTTTCGTTAAATGTTGATAGACTGAATTATTTGATATTTTAGTCTGAAAACTTGTTTGCATATGATAAATACATATGTTTTATTGTGTAGAAGTTTTATTAAAATTAAATGACAAAAAAGAATAAACACAACTGAAATTTAGGGCATGTGCGGTCCTACGGGTAAATTTCCCGACCATACAGAGCAAGATAAATTAGGTACATGATCGATTAATTATTACACTATTTCTGTCATCATATAATCGCAATAATTATAAAACTCGTTACCAACATTTGTAAAAACGGTTTTGGTTGCCAACAATAAAATATGTCATTTTACCTATATATTTTTATACGCAACAATGGCATGAAAAAGAAGACAAATCGGTCCATTTCCTTCTTACAACAAAACAAAGAAAGGTTAACTAAAGACGCAACCCGGTCAATTCAGGTTGAATTAAATTATCTTTACAAAAAAAAGGTTGAATTAAATTCTTAAATTACATTTTCTTAAATTAAATTCTCTTAACTTACAAAGAAAAAGTTGAATTCAATTGACTGCATTGAAATGACTTGGGACTTAAAAACTGACTTCTTAAAAACTAACTGCTTCAAAACTAACTGCTTCAAAACTAACTGCTTCAAAACTAACTGCTTCAAAACTAACTGCTTCAAAACGAACTGCTTCAAAACTGGCTTCTTCAAAACTGGCTTCTTCAAAACTAAGGCGGTTGTCCCTCTTGGATGCAACCTATTGACTTGACCTCTTATCAAGTATTTCTATGAATCTCTGGGGCGGTTGTCCCTTTTGGCGCAACCTTCTGACTTGACCTCTTATCAAGTATTTCTATAAATCTCTGGGGCGGTTGTCCCTTTTGGCGCAACCTTCCTGACTTGACTTATCAAGTATTCTATAAATCTCTGGGGCGGTTGTCCTTTTGGCGCAACCTTCTGACTTGACCTCTTGTCAAGTATTTCTATAAATCTCTGGGGCGGTTGTCCATCTTGGCGCAACCTTCTGACTTGACCTCTTGTCAAGTATTTCTATAAATCTCTGGGGCGGTTGTCCATCTTGGCGCAACCTTCTGACTTCAAAACTTATTTGCAACTTATTTGCAACGAAACTGACTTGCAATTTATTTGCAACTAAAACTTACTTCAAAACTGACTTGCAACTTATTTGCAACTAAAACTTACTTCAAAACTGACTTGCAACTTCTTTGCAACTAAAACTGACTTCAAAAACTGACTTCAAAACTGACTTGCAACTTTTTTGCAACTAAAACTGACTTCAAAACTGACTTGCAACTTCTTTGCAACGAAAACTGACTTCAAAACTGACTTGCAACTTCTTTGCAACGAAAACTGACTTCAAAACTGACTTGCAACTTCTTTGCAACTAAAACTGACTTCAAAACTTCTTTGCAACTAAAACTGACTTCAAAACTGACTTCAAAACTGACTTGCAACTTCTTTGCAACTAAAACTGACTTCAAAACTTCTTTGCAACTTCTTTGCAACTAAAACTGACTTCAAAACTGACTTCAAATATCTCTCTAAATCTATAAACTCTCTATAAACACTCTCTCTCTTAATTTGCAAGTCAATTCAATTCAGTAATTGAAAAAAATTTGCAAACAAAAATATAAAATGTAAACGACATTTCACTCTAATGTACACGAAGGTACGATACTATTATGTTTGATACATAAAATAAAATTATTCTATACTGAATATAACAGTGAAAATAACTGAAATTAACTCTCTCTGAAATTACTCTCTTTTGAAATTAACTCTCTTTTGAAATTAACTCTCTTTTGAAATTAACTCTCTTGAAATTAACTCTCTTTTGAAATTAACTCTCTTTGAAATTAACTCTCTCTTGAAATTAACTCTCTCTTGAAATTAACTCTCTTTTGAAATTAACTCTCTTTTGAAATTAACTCTCTGTTACAATTAACTCTCTGTTACAATTAACTCTCTGTTACACTAAGAAAAATGTATCACTAGTGTCTGAAGTGTTCACTGTGTTTTCTTGTAAATTCTGACTTAATACTCATTATTAACTGTTAATAATACTGACTTTTCAAGTGTTTATAAATTACTTAAGAAAACAAAATGTACTTAACAAAATTTTCTATGGGGAAATCCTTAGAGACGTGTCCTGAAGACGTGTCTTGCTGGCCACTTGTTCTGGATGAAAACTAGGCGTGGAGAACTTGGAGTCGTGACACACCGGTCAAGGGTGGATGTTACGAACTAGAAGTCGTGACACGCCGGTCAAATGGTTTTATCCTGATAAATCTTCTTTTATAAATCTTCTTTTATAAATCTTCTTTTATAAATCTTCTTTTATAAATCTTCTTCTTATCCTGGTAAAGGGTCGCCAGTCTGTTAACCCCTCCGTCTATGGCCCTGATTCGGTTCGGATCGACGGGGGTTCTAGTTACGGAGGCAAGCAACGGATATTTCTTCTGTTACTTTTCTTCTATAATTTTCTAATTCTTTCTCTGATACTTTATAACTTATCGACTTTACTAAGTTCCTCTGACGATAGCCCAACTCGAGGGGGAAAATAAAAAGTTTCTCTTACTGTAAATTTACTTCTTAAAAATATACAGTATTGCTCTGAATTTACAGGGGTAGAGGTTCGACCTCTTTCGACCATAGCTCAGGCCGGAATCTAAAAATATTAAGGAGGCAAGGGGCCTCTGCCCCCCCTCCCCGCAGCGAGGCTGCTAACCAGGGGAGTCTCTTAGCAGTGACCAAGCAGAGTCTCGTAATGAAGTGTCCTTCATTTTACAAATACATGTATAAAATATGCCTGAATGTTGGGGGATGGCAGTTGGAGGTTAAGTTTCCCCCCTTTTAAACACGATCAGGTGTTTGAAAGTTTCCAAATAAAAAAATAAAAAAAAATAAAAAAAATAAACTAATCTATTTTTTTTGCCACGTCTTCATTTCTGAAGGCGATATTATTTCACGACTGAGTACATTTTTGTTTGGGTTTATTACAATTATGATTTCGATTATGGATTACTTCCCATTCGCTTATGATTGTCCCTTACAGTTCTATTAAAGTACATTCTTACATTATATATAAAGTCATTACATTCAATTATAGTTTCATTGAAGTACATTACAAGTTATTATTAATTAAAGTATTAGTTAATTACAATTAAACAGTTACTATAGCTTTGTTTTGTTTTTACAGTGTTTCATATTAATAGACAATTAAGATGTTAGAAATATAATACAAAGTACATGGCACACATGATATAGATTTATATACATAATATGTTATAATATGTTTAACATGTTATAAATTTGGATCAGAGCGAAAGGGGATGTTTATCTTAGAAACGTTTGGTTCTGCTGATTCGCGAATTTGAGCATTTAACTACTGTAAGCCTAATGAATGTCTTGTGAGGGTGAACGCACTTAAAAGAAAAAATAAAAAAAATACATGTGGACGTATTTTACATGTAAGTAACAGAATAGGTTGTGTGCGTAATATAGACGCGCGTAAAATATGGACTGATAGGTTGATAGGTATCAGTAGACAATAGGTAGGAAACAACATAAATAATGATGTATAGAGAATGAAGTTTTTTTCTTTTTATTATTATTATTATTATTCTTATTATTATTATTAAAGAATTTACCATACATTCAATAAGGAAGATGTCCAAATACTAAACACGTGATTCAGTGTTCAAGGTATGGAAAACGTGAAGAGAATTAAGTTACTTTATGACGTCATAGTTATTGAATTTGTACGTATAATACAAATCATTATTAGGAAGATTTACAAGAACGAATTAGAGGCAAAGAGAGGGCATTAATGACTAAGAAGTACAACTACGGGTTCCAATCCTGTTATATGCAATGTGTATGCATAATCTAGGGACGAGGGTGAGATGCAAGACAATCATAATTAATTAATAACTTCTATAACAAATAAAAATGGATACGACTAAACCATAGGTATGGTAGATCGTAGGGTTTTGACACGAACAAAAATAGGAAGCCACAAGTAAAATTATTATCCAAACTCGCGTTAAGCGATTTTGGTTCTTATGTAAAAATGAATATTGATTATTCATTTCATTTTTACATTGCTCTCCCCTTTTAAAAAAAATGATATTTATACAATAATCTAATAGGGTACCATTAATACAATACAAATGAGAAAATAACATCCTAACTACTACAAGTTAGATGACGAATTTTTCTTTACATTACAAATTTTTATACAGAACAAGTGAGTTCGGTGGTTGCGTACAATGGAGAGTAATCAAATCTTTAAATGACACTTGCTTATAAAATATAAAAAATTCAAAGATTAATACTTTAATTTATGTAACAAAATAAAAGGATTAATACATTAATTTGGACAAACAATTAAGTTAGACAAAGAATGATATTGTTAATTTAAAAAAAAAATTTATGTGGAGAAAATTACATACATAATGAATAGTAGGTAAAAGGGAAAAATATAAATTATTTTCCAAAGTTACCCTGATCGTGCAGTCTATAACTAATTTTATTGACTATTGTAGGTAAAAAATCGAATTACGTAATGGATGATGTATAGACCTGTGGTCTAGTGTGTATTGTGTGTATTAGATACAAAGTGTGTATCATAACTTTGAGGGAGATTAGCTGAGAGAATTTTTAAATTAACTGAATAAACGCCTGAGCAAAAATTTATATATAGTAAGCAAAAATGCGTAGGACTATATAAATAGCATAGTTAGCACTTTCACGCTATGAAATAGTTTATTGTGACATCCAATGATTTTAGCATAAGGTTTGTATATATATATATATATATATATATATATAGTGCGCATACATGCGTGTGTATGTGTAGGGATTTGGGAGGTTTTTGAATTAACAAAGTTTAAAAATAATGTATAATAATTTAAGATGGGTTTAGGGTTATAAAATCTTTTGAGTCAATTATTGTTGTTATTATTATTATTATCATTATTATTATAAAATCCTTCAAGTTCAAGGTAGTATTTAAGTATTTAATTAAATCAGTTACACGAATTAAGGTAATAAAAAGAAATGTACTTAGAGGACTTACAATTGATGAAAGTAAATCTCACGGTTTAAAAATTGAATTTGAAGATGGAATTAAATTCGACTAGTAACATTCCTAGCTATATATGAACTATATAACCATTAACATTAACCAGAAGTATCGGTACGATAATTGAATTAAGAAAATTAAGAATACAAATTAAACAATATAAATCAATTTATGCATTTTAATGAGCTAAACATAATTTTATAATATTCTTAAAAATAAAAGTAAATCGAACCTTAGATGAGTTTCGGCCAAGAATAAAAAAAGTTATTGGAATGGAAGGAAAGCATTCGAACAATCTTTTCTTTTAATAATTTCAGGTAAATTTTACATTAAAAATTATTTTTATATACAAAAAAAATATTAAAAAGGTTAATAATTTTTGCATGTTAAGTAGAAAAATTATACTCTTCGTTAAATGTTGATAGACTGAATTATTTGATATTTTAGTCTGAAAACTTGTTTGCATATGATAAATACATATGTTTTATTGTGTAGAAGTTTTATTAAAATTAAATGACAAAAAAGAATAAACACAACTGAAATTTAGGGCATGTGCGGTCCTACGGGTAAATTTCCCGACCATACAGAGCAAGATAAATTAGGTACATGATCGATTAATTATTACACTATTTCTGTCATCATATAATCGCAATAATTATAAAACTCGTTACCAACATTTGTAAAAACGGTTTTGGTTGCCAACAATAAAATATGTCATTTTACCTATATATTTTTATACGCAACAATGGCATGAAAAAGAAAAGATAAGTCGGTCCATTTCCTTCTTACAACAAAACAAAGAAAGGTTAACTAAAGACGCAACCCGGTCAATTCAGGTTGAATTAAAATCTTTACTGAAAATTCTTAAATTACATTTTCTTAAATTAAATTCTCTTAACTTACAAAGAAAAAGTTGAATTCAATTGACTGCATTGAAATGACTTGGGACTTAAAAACTGACTTCTTAAAAACTAACTGCTTCAAAACTAACTGCTTCAAAACTAACTGCTTCAAAACTAACTGCTTCAAAACTAACTGCTTCAAAAGAACTGCTTCAAAACTGGCTTCTTCAAAACTGGCTTCTTCAAAAATAAGGCGGTTGTCCCTCTTGGATGCAACCTTTGACTTGACCTCTTATCAAGTATTTCTATGAATCTCTGGGGCGGTTGTCCCTTTTGGCGCAACCTTCTGACTTGACCTCTTATCAAGTATTTCTATAAATCTCTGGGCGGTTGTCCCTTTTGGCGCAACCTTCTGACTTGACCTCTTGCCAAGTATTTCTATGTCTCTGGGGGCGGTTGTCCATCTTGGCGCAACCTTCTGACTTGACCTCTTGTCAAGTATTTCTATAAATCTCTGGGGCGGTTGTCCATCTTGGCGCAACCTTCTGACTTGACCTCTTGTCAAGTATTTCTATAAATCTCTGGGGCGGTTGTCCATCTTGGCGCAACCTTCTGACTTCAAAACTTATTTGCAACTTATTTGCAACGAAACTGACTTGCAATTTATTTGCAACTAAAACTTACTTCAAAACTGACTTGCAACTTATTTGCAACTAAAACTTACTTCAAAACTGACTTGAACTTCTTTGCAACTAAAACTGACTTCAAAACTGACTTCAAAACTGACTTGCAACTTTTTTGCAACTAAAACTGACTTCAAAACTGACTTGCAACTTCTTTGCAACGAAAACTGACTTCAAAACTGACTTGCAACTTCTTTGCAACGAAAACTGACTTCAAAACTGACTTGCAACTTCTTTGCAACTAAAACTGACTTCAAAACTTCTTTGCAACTAAAACTGACTTCAAAACTGACTTCAAAACTGACTTGCAACTTCTTTGCAACTAAAACTGACTTCAAAACTTCTTTGCAACTTCTTTGCAACTAAAATGACTTCAAAACTGACTTCAAATATCTCTCTAAATCTATAAACTCTCTATAAACACTCTCTCTCTTAATTTGCAAGTCAATTCAATTCAGTAATTGAAAAAAATTTGCAAACAAAAATATAAAATGTAAACGACATTTCACTCTAATGTACACGAAGGTACGATACTATTATGTTTGATACATAAAATAAAATTATTCTATACTGATATAACAGTGAAAATAACTGAAATTAACTCTCTCTGAAATTAACTCTCTTTTGAAATTAACTCTCTTTTGAAATTAACTCTCTTTTGAAATTAACTCTCTCTTTGAAATTAACTCTCTTTTGAAATTAACTCTCTCAAATTAACTCTCTCTTGAAATTAACTCTCTCTTGAAATTAACTCTCTTTTGAAATTAACTCTCTTTTGAAATTAACTCTCTGTTACAATTAACTCTCTGTTACAATTAACTCTCTGTTACACTAAGAAAAATGTATCACTAGTGTCTGAAGTGTTCACTGTGTTTTCTTGTAAATTCTGACTTAATACTCATTATTAACTGTTAATAATACTGACTTTTCAAGTGTTTATAAATTACTTAAGAAAACAAAATGTACTTAACAAAATTTTCTATGGGGAAATCCTTAGAGACGTGTCCTGAAGACGTGTCTTGCTGGCCACTTGTTCTTGGATGAAAACTAGGCGTGGAGAACTTGGAGTCGTGACACACCGGTCAAGGGTGGATGTTACGAACTAGAAGTCGTGACACGCCGGTCAAATGGTTTTATCCTGATAAATCTTCTTTTATAAATCTTCTTTATAAATCTTCTTTTATAAATCTTCTTTTATAAATCTTCTTCTTATCCTGGTAAAGGGTCGCCAGTCTGTTAACCCCTCCGTCTATGGCCCTGATTCGGTTCGGATCGACGGGGGTTCTAGTTACGGAGGCAAGCAACGGATATTTCTTCTGTTACTTTTCTTCTATAATTTCTAATTCTTTCTCTGATACTTTATAACTTATCGACTTTACTAAGTTCCTCTGACGATAGCCCAACTCGAGGGGGAAAATAAAAGTTTCTCTTACTGTAAATTTACTTCTTAAAAATATACAGTACTGCTCTGAATTTACAGGGTAGAGGTTCGACCTCTTTCGACCATAGCTCAGGCCGGAATCTAAAAATATTAAGGAGGCAAGGGGCCTCTGCCCCCCTCCCCGCAGCGAGGCTGCTAACCATGGGAGTCTCTTAGCAGTGACCCAAGCAGAGTCTCGTAATGAAGTGTCCTTCATTTTACAAATACATGTAAAAATGCCTGAATGTTGGGGGATGGCAGTTGGAGGTTAAGTTTCCCCCCTTTTAAACACGATCAGGTGTTTGAAAGTTTCCAAATAAAAAAAAAAAAAATAAATAAAATATAAACTAATCTTATTTTTTTTTGCCACGTCTTCATTTCTGAAGGCGATATTATTTCACGACTGAGTACATTTTTGTTTGGGTTTATTACAATTATGATTTCGATTATGGATTACTTCCCATTCGCTTATGATTGTCCCTTACAGTTCTATTAAAGTACATTCTTACATTATATATAAAGTCATTACATTCAATTATAGTTTCATTGAAGTACATTACAAGTTATTATTAATTAAAGTATTAGTTAATTACAATTAAACAGTTACTATAGCTTTGTTTTGTTTTTACAGTGTTTCATATTAATAGACAATTAAGATGTTAGAAATATAATACAAAGTACATGGCACACATGATATAGATTTATATACATAATATGTTATAATATGTTTAACATGTTATAAATTTGGATCAGAGCGAAAGGGATGTTTATCTTAGAAACGTTTGGTTCTGCTGATTCGCGAATTTGAGCATTTAACTACTGTAAGCCTAATGAATGTCTTGTGAGGGTGAACGCACTTAAAAGAAAAAATAAAAAAAATACATGTGGACGTATTTTACATGTAAGTAACAGAATAGGTTGTGTGCGTAATATAGACGCGCGTAAAATATGGACTGATAGGTTGATAGGTATCAGTAGACAATAGGTAGGAAACAACATAATAATGATGTATAGAGAATGAAGTTTTTTTCTTTTTATTATTATTATTATTATTCTTATTATTATTATTAAAGAATTTACCATACATTCAATAAGGAAGATGTCCAAATACTAAACACGTGATTCAGTGTTCAAGGTATGGAAAACGTGAAAGAATTAAGTTACTTTATGACGTCATAGTTATTGAATTTGTACGTATAATACAAATCATTATTAGGAAGATTTACAAGAACGAATTAGAGGCAAAGAGAGGGCATTAATGACTAAGAAGTACAACTACGGGTTCCAATCCTGTTATATGCAATGTGTATGCATAATCTAGGGACGAGGGTGAGATGCAAGACAATCATAATTAATTAATAACTTCTATAACAAATAAAATGGATACGACTAAACCATAGGTATGGTAGATCGTAGGGTTTGACACAAAAATAGGAAGCCACAAGTAAAATTATTATCCAAACTCGCGTTAAGCGATTTTGGTTCTTATGTAAAAATGAATATTGATTATTCATTTCATTTTTACATTGCTCTCCCCTTTTAAAAAAATGATATTTATACAATAATCTAATAGGGTACCATTAATACAATACAAATGAGAAAATAACATCCTAACTACTACAAGTTAGATGACGAATTTTTCTTTACATTACAAATTTTTATACAGAACAAGTGAGTTCGGTGGTTGCGTACAATGGAGAGTAATCAAATCTTTAAATGACACTTGCTTATAAAATATAAAAAATTCAAAGATTAATACTTTAATTTATGTAAACAAAATAAAAGGATTAATACATTAATTTGGACAAACAATTAAGTTAGACAAAGAATGATATTGTTAATTTAAAAAAAAAATTATGTGGAGAAAATTACATACATAATGAATAGTAGGTAAAAGGGAAAAATATAAATTATTTTCCAAAGTTACCCTGATCGTGCAGTCTATAACTAATTTTTATTGACTATTGTAGGTAAAAAATCGAATTACGTAATGGATGATGTATAGACCTGTGGTCTAGTGTGTATTGTGTGTATTAGATACAAAGTGTGTATCATAACTTTGAGGGACAGATTAGCTGAGAGAATTTTAAATTAACTGAATAAACGCCTGAGCAAAAATTTATATATAGTAAGCAAAAATGCGTAGGACTATATAAATAGCATAGTTAGCACTTTCACGCTATGAAATAGTTTATTGTGACATCCAATGATTTTAGCATAAGGTTTGTATAGATATATTATATATATATATATATATATATATAGTGCGCATACATGCGTGTGTATGTGTAGGGATTTGGGAGGTTTTTGAATTAACAAAGTTTAAAAATAATGTATAATAATTTAAGATGGGTTTAGGGTTATAAAATCTTTTGAGTCAATTATTGTTGTTATTATTATATTATCATTATTATTATAAAATCCTTCAAGTTCAAGGTAGTATTTAAGTATTTAATTAAATCAGTTACACGAATTAAGGTAATAAAAAAGAAATGTACTTAGAGGACTTACAATTGATGAAAGTAAATCTCACGGTTTAAAAATTGAATTTTGAAGATGGAATTAAATTCGACTAGTAACATTCCTAGCTATATATGAACTATATAACCATTAACATTAACCAGAAGTATCGGTACGATAATTGAATTAAGAAAATTAAGAATACAAATTAAAAATATAAATCAATTTATGCATTTTAATGAGCTAAACATAATTTTATAATATTCTTAAAAATAAAAGTAAATCGAACCTTAGATGAGTTTCGGCCAAGAATAAAAAGTGTTATTGGAATGGAAGGAAAGCATTTCGAACAATCTTTTCTTTTAATAATTTCAGGTAAATTTTACATTAAAAATATTTTTATATACTAAAAAAAATATTAAAAAGGTTTAATAATTTTTGTATGTTAAGTAGAAAAATTATACTCTTTCGTTAAATGTTGATAGACTGAATTATTTGATATTTTAGTCTGAAAACTTGTTTGCATATGATAAATACATATGTTTTATTGTGTAGAAGTTTTATTAAAATTAAATGACAAAAAAGAATAAACACAACTGAAATTTAGGGCATGTGTGCGGTCCTACGGGTAAATTTCCCGACCATACAGAGCAAGATAAATTAGGTACATGATCGATTAATTATTACACTATTTCTGTCATCATATAATCGCAATAATTATAAAACTCGTTACCAACATTTGTAAAAACGGTTTTGGTTGCCAACAATAAAATATGTCATTTTACCTATATATTTTTATACGCAACAATGGCATGAAAAAGAAGACAAATCGGTCCATTTCCTTCTTACAACAAAACAAAGAAAGGTTAACTAAAGACGCAACCCGGTCAATTCAGGTTGAATTAAATTATCTTTACAAAAAAAAAGGTTGAATTAAATTCTTAAATTACATTTCTTAAATTAAATTCTCTTAACTTACAAAGAAAAAGTTGAATTCAATTGACTGCATTGAAATGACTTGGGACTTAAAAACTGACTTCTTAAAAACTAACTGCTTCAAAACTAACTGCTTCAAAACTAACTGCTTCAAAACTAACTGCTTCAAAACTAACTGCTTCAAAACGAACTGCTTCAAAACTGGCTTCTTCAAAACTGGCTTCTTCAAAACTAAGGCGGTTGTCCCTCTTGGATGCAACTATTGACTTGACCTCTTATCAAGTATTTCTAGAATCTCTGGGGCGGTTGTCCCTTTTGGCGCAACCTTCTGACTTGACCTCTTATCAAGTATTTCTATAAATCTCTGGGCGGTTGTCCCTTTTGGCGCAACCTTCTGACTTGACCTCTTGCAAGTATTTCTATGTCTCTGGGGGCGGTTGTCCATCTTGGCGCAACCTTCTGACTTGACCTCTTGTCAAGTATTTCTATAAATCTCTGGGGCGGTTGTCCATCTTGGCGCAACCTTCTGACTTGACCTCTTGTCAAGTATTTCTATAAATCTCTGGGGCGGTTGTCCATCTTGGCGCAACCTTCTGACTTCAAAACTTATTTGCAACTTATTTGCAACGAAACTGACTTGCAATTATTTGCAACTAAAACTTACTTCAAAACTGACTTGCAACTTATTTGCAACTAAAACTTACTTCAAAACTGACTTGCAACTTCTTTGCAACTAAAACTGACTTCAAAACTGACTTCAAAACTGACTTGCAACTTTTTTGCAACTAAAACTGACTTCAAAACTGACTTGCAACTTCTTTGCAACGAAAACTGACTTCAAAACTGACTTGCAACTTCTTTGCAACAAAACTGACTTCAAAACTGACTTGCAACTTCTTTGCAACTAAAACTGACTTCAAAACTTCTTTGCAACAAAACTGACTTCAAAAACTGACTTCAAAACTGACTTGCAACTTCTTTGCAACTAAAACTGACTTCAAAACTTCTTTGCAACTTCTTTGCAACTAAAACTGACTTCAAAACTGACTTCAAATATCTCTCTAAATCTATAAACTCTCTATAAACACTCTCTCTCTTAATTTGCAAGTCAATTCAATTCAGTAATTGAAAAAATTTGCAAACAAAAATATAAAATGTAAACGACATTTCACTCTAATGTACACGAAGGTACGATACTATTATGTTTGATACATAAAAAAAAATTATTCTATACTGAATATAACAGTGAAAATAACTGAAATTAACTCTCTCTGAAATTAACTCTCTTTTGAAATTAACTCTCTTTTGAAATTAACTCTCTTTTGAAATTAACTCTCTTTTGAAATTAACTCTCTTTTGAAATTAACTCTCTTTGAAATTAACTCTCTTGAAATTAACTCTCTTTGAAATTAACTCTCTTTTGAAATTAACTCTCTTTTGAAATTAACTCTCTGTTACAATTAACTCTCTGTTACAATTAACTCTCTGTTACACTAAGAAAAATGTATCACTAGTGTCTGAAGTGTTCACTGTGTTTTCTTGTAAATTCTGACTTAATACTCATTATTAACTGTTAATAATACTGACTTTTCAAGTGTTTATAAATTACTTAAGAAAACAAAATGTACTTAACAAAATTTTCTATGGGGAAATCCTTAGAGACGTGTCCTGAAGACGTGTCTTGCTGGCCACTTGTTCTGGATGAAAACTAGGCGTGGAGAACTTGGAGTCGTGACACACCGGTCAAGGGTGGATGTTACGAACTAGAAGTCGTGACACGCCGGTCAAATGGTTTTATCCTGATAAATCTTCTTTTATAAATCTTCTTTTATAAATCTTCTTATAAATCTTCTTTTATAAATCTTCTTCTTATCCTGGTAAAGGGTCGCCAGTCTGTTAACCCCTCCGTCTATGGCCCTGATTCGGTTCGGATCGACGGGGGTTCTAGTTACGGAGGCAAGCAACGGATATTTCTTCTGTTACTTTTCTTCTATAATTTTCTAATTCTTTCTCTGATACTTTATAACTTATCGACTTTACTAAGTTCCTCTGACGATAGCCCAACTCGAGGGGGAAAATAAAAAGTTTCTCTTACTGTAAATTTACTTCTTAAAAATACAGTACTGCTCTGAATTTACAGGGGTAGAGGTTCGACCTCTTTCGACCATAGCTCAGGCCGGAATCTAAAAATATTAAGGAGGCAAGGGGCCTCTGCCCCCTCCCCGCAGCGAGGCTGCTAACCAGGGGAGTCTCTTAGCAGTGACCAAGCAGAGTCTCGTAATGAAGTGTCCTTCATTTTACAAATACATGTATAAAATATGCCTGAATGTTGGGGGATGGCAGTTGGAGGTTAAGTTTCCCCCCTTTTAAACACGATCAGGTGTTTGAAAGTTTCCAAATAAAAATAAAAAAAAAATAAATAAAAATAAAAACTAATCTTATTTTTTTTTGCCACGTCTTCATTTCTGAAGGCGATATTATTTCACGACTGAGTACATTTTTGTTTGGGTTTATTACAATTATGATTTCGATTATGGATTACTTCCCATTCGCTTATGATTGTCCCTTACAGTTCTATTAAAGTACATTCTTACATTATATATAAAGTCATTACATTCAATTATAGTTTCATTGAAGTACATTACAAGTTATTATTAATTAAAGTATTAGTTAATTACAATTAAACAGTTACTATAGCTTTGTTTTGTTTTTACAGTGTTTCATATTAATAGACAATTAAGATGTTAGAAATATAATACAAAGTACATGGCACACATGATATAGATTTATATACATAATATGTTATAATATGTTTAACATGTTATAAATTTGGATCAGAGCGAAAGGGGATGTTTATCTTAGAAACGTTTGGTTCTGCTGATTCGCGAATTTGAGCATTTAACTACTGTAAGCCTAATGAATGTCTTGTGAGGGTGAACGCACTTAAAAAAAAAAATAAAAAAATACATGTGGACGTATTTTACATGTAAGTAACAGAATAGGTTGTGTGCGTAATATAGACGCGCGTAAAATATGGACTGATAGGTTGATAGGTATCAGTAGACAATAGGTAGGAAACAACATAAATAATGATGTATAGAGAATGAAGTTTTTTTTTCTTTTTTATTATTATTATTATTATTATTATTATTAAAGAATTTACCATACATTCAATAAGGAAGATGTCCAAATACTAAACACGTGATTCAGTGTTCAAGGTATGGAAAACGTGAAGAGAATTAAGTTACTTTATGACGTCATAGTTATTGAATTTTGTACGTATAATACAAATCATTATTAGGAAGATTTACAAGAACGAATTAGAGGCAAAGAGAGGGCATTAATGACTAAGAAGTACAACTACGGGTTCCAATCCTGTTATATGCAATGTGTATGCATAATCTAGGGACGAGGGTGAGATGCAAGACAATCATAATTAATTAATAACTTCTATAACAAATAAAAATGGATACGACTAAACCATAGGTATGGTAGATCGTAGGGTTTTGACACGAACAAAAATAGGAAGCCACAAGTAAAATTATTATCCAAACTCGCGTTAAGCGATTTTGGTTCTTATGTAAAAATGAATATTGATTATTCATTTCATTTTTACATTGCTCTCCCCTTTTAAAAAAAATGATATTTATACAATAATCTAATAGGGTACCATTAATACAATACAAATGAGAAAATAACATCCTAACTACTACAAGTTAGATGACGAATTTTTCTTTACATTACAAATTTTTATACAGAACAAGTGAGTTCGGTGGTTGCGTACAATGGAGAGTAATCAAATCTTTAAATGACACTTGCTTATAAAATATAAAAAATTCAAAGATTAATACTTTAATTTATGTAAACAAATAAAAGGATTAATACATTAATTTGGACAAACAATTAAGTTAGACAAAGAATGATATTGTTAATTTAAAAAAAAAATTTATGGGAGAAAATTACATACATAATGAATAGTAGGTAAAAGGGAAAATATAAATTATTTTCCAAAGTTACCCTGATCGTGCAGTCTATAACTAATTTTATTGACTATTGTAGGTAAAAAATCGAATTACGTAATGGATGATGTATAGACCTGTGGTCTAGTGTGTATTTGTGTGTATTAGATACAAAGTGTGTATCATAACTTTGAGGGACAGATTAGCTGAGAGAATTTTTAAATTAACTGAATAAACGCCTGAGCAAAAATTTATATATAGTAAGCAAAAATGCGTAGGACTATATAAATAGCATAGTTAGCACTTTCACGCTATGAAATAGTTTATTGTGACATCCAATGATTTTAGCATAAGGTTTGTATATATATATATATATATATAGTGCGCATACATGCGTGTGTATGTGTAGGGATTTGGGAGGTTTTTGAATTAACAAAGTTTAAAAATAATGTATAATAATTTAAGATGGGTTTAGGGTTTAAAATCTTTTGAGTCAATTATTGTTGTTATTTATTATTATTATCATTATTATTATAAAATCCTTCAAGTTCAAGGTAGTATTTAAGTATTTAATTAAATCAGTTACACGAATTAAGGTAATAAAAAGAAATGTACTTAGAGGACTTACAATTGATGAAAGTAAATCTCACGGTTTAAAAATTGAATTTTGAAGATGGAATTAAATTCGACTAGTAACATTCCTAGCTATATATGAACTATATAACCATTAACATTAACCAGAAGTATCGGTACGATAATTGAATTAAGAAAATTAAGAATACAAATTAAAATATAAATCAATTTATGCATTTTAATGAGCTAAACATAATTTTATAATATTCTTAAAAATAAAAGTAAATCGAACCTTAGATGAGTTTCGGCCAAGAATAAAAAGTGTTATTGGAATGGAAGGAAAGCATTTCGAACAATCTTTTCTTTTAATAATTTCAGGTAAATTTTACATTAAAAATTTTTTTATATACTAAAAAAAATATTAAAAAGGTTTAATAATTTTTGTATGTTAAGTAGAAAAATTATACTCTTTCGTTAAATGTTGATAGACTGAATTATTTGATATTTTAGTCTGAAAACTTGTTTGCATATGATAAATACATATGTTTTATTGTGTAGAAGTTTTATTAAAATTAAATGACAAAAAAGAATAAACACAACTGAAATTTAGGGCATGTGCGGTCCTACGGGTAAATTTCCCGACCATACAGAGCAAGATAAATTAGGTACATGATCGATTAATTATTACACTATTTCTGTCATCATATAATCGCAATAATTATAAAACTCGTTACCAACATTTGTAAAAACGGTTTTGGTTGCCAACAATAAAATATGTCATTTTACCTATATATTTTTATACGCAACAATGGCATGAAAAAAAGACAAATCGGTCCATTTCCTTCTTACAACAAAACAAAGAAAGGTTAACTAAAGACGCAACCCGGTCAATTCAGGTTGAATTAAATTATCTTTACAAAAAAAAGGTTGAATTAAATTCTTAAATTACTTTTCTTAAAAATTCTCTTAACTTACAAAGAAAAAGTTGAATTCAATTGACTGCATTGAAATGACTTGGGACTTAAAAACTGACTTCTTAAAAACTAACTGCTTCAAAACTAACTGCTTCAAAACTAACTGCTTCAAAACTAACTGCTTCAAAACTAACTGCTTCAAAACTAACTGCTTCAAACAACTGCTTCAAAACTGGCTTTTCAAAACTGGCTTCTTCAAAACTCAAGGCGGTTGTCCCTCTGGATGCAACCTATTGACTTGACCTCTTATCAAGTATTTCTATAATCTCTGGGGCGGTTGTCCCTTTTGGCGCAACCTTCTGACTTGACCTCTTATCAAGTATTTCTATAAATCTCTGGGGCGGTTGTCCCTTTTGGCGCAACCTTCTGACTTGACCTCTTATCAAGTATTTCTATAAATCTCTGGGGCGGTTGTCCCTTTTGGCGCAACCTTCTGACTTGACCTCTTGCCAAGTATTTATATGTCTCTGGGGCGGTTGTCCATCTTGGCGCAACCTTCTGACTTGACCTCTTGTCAAGTATTTCTATAAATCTCTGGGGCGGTTGTCCATCTTGGCGCAACCTTCTGACTTGACCTCTTGTCAAGTATTTCTATAAATCTCTGGGGCGGTTGTCCATCTTGGCGCAACCTTCTGACTTCAAAACTTATTTGCAACTTATTTGCAACGAAACTGACTTGCAATTTATTTGCAACTAAAACTTACTTCAAAACTGACTTGCAACTTATTTGCAACTAAAACTTACTTCAAAACTGACTTGCAACTTCTTTGCAACTAAAACTGACTTCAAAACTGACTTCAAAACTGACTTGCAACTTTTTTGCAACTAAAACTGACTTCAAAACTGACTTGCAACTTCTTTGCAACGAAAACTGACTTCAAAACTGACTTGCAACTTCTTTGCAACGAAAACTGACTTCAAAACTGACTTGCAACTTCTTTGCAACTAAAACTGACTTCAAAACTTCTTTGCAACTAAAACTGACTTCAAAACTGACTTCAAAACTGACTTGCAACTTCTTTGCAACTAAAACTGACTTCAAAACTTCTTTGCAACTTCTTTGCAACTAAAACTGACTTCAAAACTGACTTCAAATATCTCTCTAAATCTATAAACTCTCTATAAACACTCTCTCTCTTAATTTGCAAGTCAATTCAATTCAGTAATTGAAAAAATTTGCAAACAAAAATATAAAATGTAAACGACATTTCACTCTAATGTACACGAAGGTACGATACTATTATGTTTGATACATAAATAAAATTATTCTATACTGAATATAACAGTGAAAATAACTGAAATTAACTCTCTCTGAAATTAACTCTCTTTTGAAATTAACTCTCTTTTGAAATTAACTCTCTTTTGAAATTAACTCTCTTTTGAAATTAACTCTCTTTTGAAATTAACTCTCTTTTGAAATTAACTCTCTTTGAAATTAACTCTCTCTTGAAATTAACTCTCTCTTGAAATTAACTCTCTTTTGAAATTAACTCTCTTTTGAAATTAACTCTCTGTTACAATTAACTCTCTGTACAATTAACTCTCTGTTACACTAAGAAAAATGTATCACTAGTGTCTGAAGTGTTCACTGTGTTTTCTTGTAAATTCTGACTTAATACTCATTATTAACTGTTAATAATACTGACTTTTCAAGTGTTTATAAATTACTTAAGAAAACAAAATGTACTTAACAAAATTTTCTATGGGGAAATCCTTAGAGACGTGTCCTGAAGACGTGTCTTGCTGGCCACTTGTTCTTGGATGAAAACTAGGCGTGGAGAACTTGGAGTCGTGACACACCGGTCAAGGGTGGATGTTACGAACTAGAAGTCGTGACACGCCGGTCAAATGGTTTTATCCTGATAAATCTTCTTTTATAAATCTTCTTTTATAAATCTTCTTTTATAAATCTTCTTTTATAAATCTTCTTCTTATCCTGGTAAAGGGTCGCCAGTCTGTTAACCCCTCCGTCTATGGCCCTGATTCGGTTCGGATCGACGGGGGTTCTAGTTACGGAGGCAAGCAACGGATATTTCTTCTGTTACTTTTCTTCTATAATTTTCTAATTCTTTCTCTGATACTTTATAACTTATCGACTTTACTAAGTTCCTCTGACGATAGCCCAACTCGAGGGGGAAAATAAAAAGTTTCTCTTACTGTAAATTTACTTCTTAAAAATATACAGGTACTGCTCTGAATTTACAGGGGTAGAGGTTCGACCTCTTTCGACCATAGCTCAGGCCGGAATCTAAAAATATTAAGGAGGCAAGGGGCCTCTGCCCCCCTCCCCGCAGCGAGGCTGCTAACCATGGGAGTCTCTTAGCAGTGACCCAAGCAGAGTCTCGTAATGAAGTGTCCTTCATTTTACAAATACATGTATAAAATATGCCTGAATGTTGGGGGATGGCAGTTGGAGGTTAAGTTTCCCCCCTTTTAAACACGATCAGGTGTTTGAAAGTTTCCAAATAAAAATTAAAAAAAAATAAATAAAAATAAAAACTAATCTTATTTTTTTTTGCCACGTCTTCATTTCTGAAGGCGATATTATTTCACGACTGAGTACATTTTTGTTTGGGTTTATTACAATTATGATTTCGATTATGGATTACTTCCCATTCGCTTATGATTGTCCCTTACAGTTCTATTAAAGTACATTCTACATTATATATAAAGTCATTACATTCAATTATAGTTTCATTGAAGTACATTACAAGTTATTATTAATTAAAGTATTAGTTAATTACAATTAAACAGTTACTATAGCTTTGTTTTGTTTTTACAGTGTTTCATATTAATAGACAATTAAGATGTTAGAAATATAATACAAAGTACATGGCACACATGATATAGATTTATATACATAATATGTTATAATATGTTTAACATGTTATAAATTTGGATCAGAGCGAAAGGGGATGTTTATCTTAGAAACGTTTGGTTCTGCTGATTCGCGAATTTGAGCATTTAACTACTGTAAGCCTAATGAATGTCTTGTGAGGGTGAACGCACTTAAAAGAAAAAATAAAAAAAATACATGTGGACGTATTTTACATGTAAGTAACAGAATAGGTTGTGTGCGTAATATAGACGCGCGTAAAATATGGACTGATAGGTTGATAGGTATCAGTAGACAATAGGTAGGAAACAACATAAATAATGATGTATAGAGAATGAAGTTTTTTTTTTTTATTATTATTATTATTATTCTTATTATTATTATTAAAGAATTTACCATACATTCAATAAGGAAGATGTCCAAATACTAAACACGTGATTAGTGTTCAAGGTATGGAAAACGTGAAGAGAATTAAGTTACTTTATGACGTCATAGTTATTGAATTTTGTACGTATAATACAAATCATTATTAGGAAGATTTACAAGAACGAATTAGAGGCAAAGAGAGGGCATTAATGACTAAGAAGTACAACTACGGGTTCCAATCCTGTTATATGCAATGTGTATGCATAATCTAGGGACGAGGGTGAGATGCAAGACAATCATAATTAATTAATAACTTCTATAACAAATAAAAATGGATACGACTAAACCATAGGTATGGTAGATCGTAGGGTTTTGACACGAACAAAAATAGGAAGCCACAAGTAAAATTATTATCCAAACTCGCGTTAAGCGATTTTGGTTCTTATGTAAAAATGAATATTGATTATTCATTTCATTTTTACATTGCTCTCCCCTTTTAAAAAAAATGATATTTATACAATAATCTAATAGGGTACCATTAATACAATACAAATGAGAAAATAACATCCTAACTACTACAAGTTAGATGACGAATTTTTCTTTACATTACAAATTTTTATACAGAACAAGTGAGTTCGGTGGTTGCGTACAATGGAGAGTAATCAAATCTTTAAATGACACTTGCTTATAAAATATAAAAAATTCAAAGATTAATACTTTAATTTATGTAAACAAAATAAAAGGATTAATACATTAATTTGGACAAACAATTAAGTTAGACAAAGAATGATATTGTTAATTTAAAAAAAAATTTATGTGGAGAAAATTACATACATAATGAATAGTAGGTAAAAGGGAAAAATATAAATTATTTTCCAAAGTTACCCTGATCGTGCAGTCTATAACTAATTTTTATTGACTATTGTAGGTAAAAAATCGAATTACGTAATGGATGATGTATAGACCTGTGGTCTAGTGTGTATTTGTGTGTATTAGATACAAAGTGTGTATCATAACTTTGAGGGACAGATTAGCTGAGAGAATTTTTAAATTAACTGAATAAACGCCTGAGCAAAAATTTATATATAGTAAGCAAAAATGCGTAGGACTATATAAATAGCATAGTTAGCACTTTCACGCTATGAAATAGTTTATTGTGACATCCAATGATTTTAGCATAAGGTTTGTATATATATATATATATATATATTATATATATATATATAGTGCGCATACATGCGTGTGTATGTGTAGGGATTTGGGAGGTTTTTGAATTAACAAAGTTTAAAAATAATGTATAATAATTTAAGATGGGTTTAGGGTTATAAAATCTTTTGAGTCAATTATTGTTGTTATTATTATTATTATCATTATTATTATAAAATCCTTCAAGTTCAAGGTAGTATTTAAGTATTTAATTAAATCAGTTACACGAATTAAGGTAATAAAAAAGAAATGTACTTAGAGGACTTACAATTGATGAAAGTAAATCTCACGGTTTAAAAATTGAATTTTGAAGATGGAATTAAATTCGACTAGTAACATTCCTAGCTATATATGAACTATATAACCATTAACATTAACCAGAAGTATCGGTACGATAATTGAATTAAGAAAATTAAGAATACAAATTAAAAATATAAATCAATTTATGCATTTTAATGAGCTAAACATAATTTTATAATATTCTTAAAAATAAAAGTAAATCGAACCTTAGATGAGTTTCGGCCAAGAATAAAAAGTGTTATTGGAATGGAAGGAAAGCATTTCGAACAATCTTTTCTTTTAATAATTTCAGGTAAATTTTACATTAAAAATTATTTTTATATACTAAAAAAAATATTAAAAAGGTTTAATAATTTTTGTATGTTAAGTAGAAAAATTATACTCTTTCGTTAAATGTTGATAGACTGAATTATTTGATATTTTAGTCTGAAAACTTGTTTGCATATGATAAATACATATGTTTTATTGTGTAGAAGTTTTATTAAAATTAAATGACAAAAAAGAATAAACACAACTGAAATTTAGGGCATGTGCGGTCCTACGGGTAAATTTCCCGACCATACAGAGCAAGATAAATTAGGTACATGATCGATTAATTATTACACTATTTCTGTCATCATATAATCGCAATAATTATAAAACTCGTTACCAACATTTGTAAAAACGGTTTTGGTTGCCAACAATAAAATATGTCATTTTACCTATATATTTTTATACGCAACAATGGCATGAAAAGAAGACAAATCGGTCCATTTCCTTCTTACAACAAAACAAAGAAAGGTTAACTAAAGACGCAACCCGGTCAATTCAGGTTGAATTAAATTATCTTTACAAAAAAAAAGGTTGAATTAAATTCTTAAATTACATTTTCTTAAATTAAATTCTCTTAACTTACAAAGAAAAAGTTGAATTCAATTGACTGCATTGAAATGACTTGGGACTTAAAAACTGACTTCTTAAAAACTAACTGCTTCAAACTAACTGCTCAAAACTAACTGCTTCAAAACTAACTGCTTCAAAACTAACTGCTTCAAAACTAACTGCTTCAAAACGAACTGCTTCAAAACTGGCTTCTTCAAAACTGGCTTCTTCAAAACTAAGGCGGTTGTCCCTCTTGGATGCAACCTATTGACTTGACCTCTTATCAAGTATTTCTATGAATCTCTGGGGCGGTTGTCCCTTTTGGCGCAACCTTCTGACTTGACCTCTTATCAAGTATTTCTATAAATCTCTGGGGCGGTTGTCCCTTTTGGCGCAACCTTCCGACTTGACTCTTATCAAGTATTTCTATAAATCTCTGGGGCGGTTGTCCCTTTTGGCGCAACCTTCTGACTTGACCTCTTATCAAGTATTTCTATAAATCTCTGGGGCGGTTGTCCCTTTTGGCGCAACCTTCTGACTTGACCTCTTATCAAGTATTTCTATAAATCTCTGGGGCGGTTGTCCCTTTTGGCGCAACCTTCTGACTTGACCTCTTGCCAAGTATTTCTATGTCTCTGGGGGCGGTTGTCCATCTTGGCGCAACCTTCTGACTTGACCTCTTGTCAAGTATTTCTATAAATCTCTGGGGCGGTTGTCCATCTTGGCGCAACCTTCTGACTTGACCTCTTGTCAAGTATTTCTATAAATCTCTGGGGCGGTTGTCCATCTTGGCGCAACCTTCTGACTTCAAAACTTATTTGCAACTTATTTGCAACGAAACTGACTTGCAATTTATTTGCAACTAAAACTTACTTCAAAACTGACTTGCAACTTATTTGCAACTAAAACTTACTTCAAAACTGACTTGCAACTTCTTTGCAACTAAAACTGACTTCAAAACTGACTTCAAAACTGACTTGCAACTTTTTTGCAACTAAAACTGACTTCAAAACTGACTTGCAACTTCTTTGCAACGAAAACTGACTTCAAAACTGACTTGCAACTTCTTTGCAACGAAAACTGACTTCAAAACTGACTTGCAACTTCTTTGCAACTAAAACTGACTTCAAAACTTCTTTGCAACTAAAACTGACTTCAAAACTGACTTCAAAACTGACTTGCAACTTCTTTGCAACTAAAACTGACTTCAAAACTTCTTTGCAACTTTTTGCAACTAAAACTGACTTCAAAACTGACTTCAAATATCTCTCTAAATCTATAAACTCTCTATAAACACTCTCTCTCTAATTTGCAAGTCAATTCAATTCAGTAATTGAAAAAAATTTGCAAACAAAAATATAAAATGTAAACGACATTTCACTCTAATGTACACGAAGGTACGATACTATTATGTTTGATACATAAAATAAAATTATTCTATACTGAATATAACAGTGAAAATAACTGAAATTAACTCTCTCTGAAATTAACTCTCTTTTGAAATTAACTCTTTTGAAATTAACTCTCTTTTGAAATTAACTCTCTTTTGAAATTAACTCTCTTTTGAAATTAACTCTCTTTTGAAATTAACTCTCTTTGAAATTAACTCTCTCTTGAAATTAACTCTCTCTTGAAATTAACTCTCTTTTGAAATTAACTCTCTTTGAAATTAACTCTCTGTTACAATTAACTCTCTGTTACAATTAACTCTCTGTTACACTAAGAAAAATGTATCACTAGTGTCTGAAGTGTTCACTGTGTTTTCTTGTAAATTCTGACTTAATACTCATTATTAACTGTTAATAATACTGACTTTTCAAGTGTTTATAAATTACTTAAGAAAACAAAATGTACTTAACAAAATTTTCTATGGGGAAATCCTTGAGACGTGTCCTGAAGACGTGTCTTGCTGGCCACTTGTTCTTGGATGAAAACTAGGCGTGGAGAACTTGGAGTCGTGACACACCGGTCAAGGGTGGATGTTACGAACTAGAAGTCGTGATACGCCGGTCAAATGGTTTTATCCTGATAAATCTTTTTATAAATCTTCTTTTATAAATCTTCTTTTATAAATCTTCTTTTATAAATCTTCTTCTTATCCTGGTAAAGGGTCGCCAGTCTGTTAACCCCTCCGTCTATGGCCCTGATTCGGTTCGGATCGACGGGGGTTCTAGTTACGGAGGCAAGCAACGGATATTTCTTCTGTTACTTTTCTTCTATAATTTTCTAATTCTTTCTCTGATACTTTATAACTTATCGACTTTACTAAGTTCCTCTGACGATAGCCCAACTCGAGGGGGAAAATAAAAAGTTTCTCTTACTGTAAATTTACTTCTTAAAAATATACAGGTACTGCTCTGAATTTACAGGGGTAGAGGTTCGACCTCTTTCGACCATAGCTCAGGCCGGAATCTAAAAATATTAAGGAGGCAAGGGGCCTCTGCCCCCCCTCCCCGCAGCGAGGCTGCTAACCAGGGAGTCTCTTAGCAGTGACCCAAGCAGAGTCTCGTAATGAAGTGTCCTTCATTTTACAAATACATGTATAAAATATGCCTGAATGTTGGGGGATGGCAGTTGGAGGTTAAGTTTCCCCCCTTTTAAACACGATCAGGTGTTTGAAAGTTTCCAAATAAAAATTAAAAAAAATAAATAAAAATAAAAACTAATCTTATTTTTTTTTGCCACGTCTTCATTTCTGAAGGCGATATTATTTCACGACTGAGTACATTTTTGTTTGGGTTTATTACAATTATGATTTCGATTATGGATTACTTCCCATTCGCTTATGATTGTCCCTTACAGTTCTATTAAAGTACATTCTTACATTATATATAAAGTCATTACATTCAATTATAGTTTCATTGAAGTACATTACAAGTTATTATTAATTAAAGTATTAGTTAATTACAATTAAACAGTTACTATAGCTTTGTTTTGTTTTTACAGTGTTTCATATTAATAGACAATTAAGATGTTAGAAATATAATACAAAGTACATGGCACACATGATATAGATTTATATACATAATATGTTATAATATGTTTAACATGTTATAAATTTGGATCAGAGCGAAAGGGGATGTTTATCTTAGAAACGTTTGGTTCTGCTGATTCGCGAATTTGAGCATTTAACTACTGTAAGCCTAATGAATGTCTTGTGAGGGTGAACGCACTTAAAAGAAAAAATAAAAAAAATACATGTGGACGTATTTTACATGTAAGTAACAGAATAGGTTGTGTGCGTAATATAGACGCGCGTAAAATATGGACTGATAGGTTGATAGGTATCAGTAGACAATAGGTAGGAAACAACATAAATAATGATGTATAGAGAATGAAGTTTTTTCTTTTTATTATTATTATTATTATTCTTATTATTATTATTAAAGAATTTACCATACATTCAATAAGGAAGATGTCCAAATACTAAACACGTGATTCAGTGTTCAAGGTATGGAAAACGTGAAGAGAATTAAGTTACTTTATGACGTCATAGTTATTGAATTTTGTACGTATAATACAAATCATTATTAGGAAGATTTACAAGAACGAATTAGAGGCAAAGAGAGGGCATTAATGACTAAGAAGTACAACTACGGGTTCCAATCCTGTTATATGCAATGTGTATGCATAATCTAGGGACGAGGGTGAGATGCAAGACAATCATAATTAATTAATAACTTCTATAACAAATAAAAATGGATACGACTAAACCATAGGTATGGTAGATCGTAGGGTTTTGACACGAACAAAAATAGGAAGCCACAAGTAAAATTATTATCCAAACTCGCGTTAAGCGATTTTGGTTCTTATGTAAAAATGAATATTGATTATTCATTTCATTTTTACATTGCTCTCCCCTTTTAAAAAAAATGATATTTATACAATAATCTAATAGGGTACCATTAATACAATACAAATGAGAAAATAACATCCTAACTACTACAAGTTAGATGACGAATTTTTCTTTACATTACAAATTTTTATACAGAACAAGTGAGTTCGGTGGTTGCGTACAATGGAGAGTAATCAAATCTTTAAATGACACTTGCTTATAAAATATAAAAAATTCAAAGATTAATACTTTAATTTATGTAAACAAAATAAAAGGATTAATACATTAATTTGGACAAACAATTAAGTTAGACAAAGAATGATATTGTTAATTTAAAAAAAAAATTTATGTGGAGAAAATTACATACATAATGAATAGTAGGTAAAAGGGAAAAATATAAATTATTTTCCAAAGTTACCCTGATCGTGCAGTCTATAACTAATTTTTATTGACTATTGTAGGTAAAAAATCGAATTACGTAATGGATGATGTATAGACCTGTGGTCTAGTGTGTATTTGTGTATTAGATACAAAGTGTGTATCATAACTTTGAGGGACAGATTAGCTGAGAGAATTTTTAAATTAACTGAATAAACGCCTGAGCAAAAATTTATATATAGTAAGCAAAAATGCGTAGGACTATATAAATAGCATAGTTAGCACTTTCACGCTATGAAATAGTTTATTGTGACATCCAATGATTTTAGCATAAGGTTTGTATATATATATATATATATATATATATATATATATATATAGTGCGCATACATGCGTGTGTATGTGTAGGGATTTGGGAGGTTTTTGAATTAACAAAGTTTAAAAATAATGTATAATAATTTAAGATGGGTTTAGGGTTATAAAATCTTTTGAGTCAATTATTGTTGTTATTATTATTATTATCATTATTATTATAAAATCCTTCAAGTTCAAGGTAGTATTTAAGTATTTAATTAAATCAGTTACACGAATTAAGGTAATAAAAAAGAAATGTACTTAGAGGACTTACAATTGATGAAAGTAAATCTCACGGTTTAAAAATTGAATTTTGAAGATGGAATTAAATTCGACTAGTAACATTCCTAGCTATATATGAACTATATAACCATTAACATTAACCAGAAGTATCGGTACGATAATTGAATTAAGAAAATTAAGAATACAAATTAAAAATATAAATCAATTTATGCATTTTAATGAGCTAAACATAATTTTATAATATTCTTAAAAATAAAAGTAAATCGAACCTTAGATGAGTTTCGGCCAAGAATAAAAAGTGTTATTGGAATGGAAGGAAAGCATTTCGAACAATCTTTTCTTTTAATAATTTCAGGTAAATTTTACATTAAAAATTATTTTTATATACTAAAAAAAATATTAAAAAGGTTTAATAATTTTTGTATGTTAAGTAGAAAAATTATACTCTTTCGTTAAATGTTGATAGACTGAATTATTTGATATTTTAGTCTGAAAACTTGTTTGCATATGATAAATACATATGTTTTATTGTGTAGAAGTTTTATTAAAATTAAATGACAAAAAAGAATAAACACAACTGAAATTTAGGGCATGTGCGGTCCTACGGGTAAATTTCCCGACCATACAGAGCAAGATAAATTAGGTACATGATCGATTAATTATTACACTATTTCTGTCATCATATAATCGCAATAATTATAAAACTCGTTACCAACATTTGTAAAAACGGTTTTGGTTGCCAACAATAAAATATGTCATTTTACCTATATATTTTTATACGCAACAATGGCATGAAAAAGAAGACAAATCGGTCCATTTCCTTCTTACAACAAAACAAAGAAAGGTTAACTAAAGACGCAACCCGGTCAATTCAGGTTGAATTAAATTATCTTTACAAAAAAAAAGGTTGAATTAAATTCTTAAATTACATTTTCTTAAATTAAATTCTCTTAACTTACAAAGAAAAAGTTGAATTCAATTGACTGCATTGAAATGACTTGGGACTTAAAAACTGACTTCTTAAAAACTAACTGCTTCAAAACTAACTGCTTCAAAACTAACTGCTTCAAAACTAACTGCTTCAAAACTAACTGCTTCAAAACGAACTGCTTCAAAACTGGCTTCTTCAAAACTGGCTTCTTCAAAACTAAGGCGGTTGTCCCTCTTGGATGCAACCTATTGACTTGACCTCTTATCAAGTATTTCTATGAATCTCTGGGGCGGTTGTCCCTTTTGGCGCAACCTTCTGACTTGACCTCTTATCAAGTATTTCTATAAATCTCTGGGGCGGTTGTCCCTTTTGGCGCAACCTTCCGACTTGACCTCTTATCAAGTATTTCTATAAATCTCTGGGGCGGTTGTCCCTTTTGGCGCAACCTTCTGACTTGACCTCTTATCAAGTATTTCTATAAATCTCTGGGGCGGTTGTCCCTTTTGGCGCAACCTTCTGACTTGACCTCTTATCAAGTATTTCTATAAATCTCTGGGGCGGTTGTCCCTTTTGGCGCAACCTTCTGACTTGACCTCTTGCCAAGTATTTCTATGTCTCTGGGGGCGGTTGTCCATCTTGGCGCAACCTTCTGACTTGACCTCTTGTCAAGTATTTCTATAAATCTCTGGGGCGGTTGTCCATCTTGGCGCAACCTTCTGACTTGACCTCTTGTCAAGTATTTCTATAAATCTCTGGGGCGGTTGTCCATCTTGGCGCAACCTTCTGACTTCAAAACTTATTTGCAACTTATTTGCAACGAAACTGACTTGCAATTTATTTGCAACTAAAACTTACTTCAAAACTGACTTGCAACTTATTTGCAACTAAAACTTACTTCAAAACTGACTTGCAACTTCTTTGCAACTAAAACTGACTTAAAACTGACTTCAAAACTGACTTGCAACTTTTTTGCAACTAAAACTGACTTCAAAACTGACTTGCAACTTCTTTGCAACGAAAACTGACTTCAAAACTGACTTGCAACTTCTTTGCAACGAAAACTGACTTCAAAACTGACTTGCAACTTCTTTGCAACTAAAACTGACTTCAAAACTTCTTTGCAACTAAAACTGACTTCAAAACTGACTTCAAAACTGACTTGCAACTTCTTTGCAACTAAAACTGACTTCAAAACTTCTTTGCAACTTCTTTGCAACTAAAACTGACTTCTGACAAATATCTCTCTAAATCTATAAACTCTCTATAAACACTCTCTCTCTTAATTTGCAAGTCAATTCAATTCAGTAATTGAAAAAAATTTGCAAACAAAAATATAAAATGTAAACGACATTTCACTCTAATGTACACGAAGGTACGATACTATTATGTTTGATACATAAAATAAAATTATTCTATACTGAATATAACAGTGAAAATAACTGAAATTAACTCTCTCTGAAATTAACTCTCTTTTGAAATTAACTCTCTTTTGAAATTAACTCTCTTTTGAAATTAACTCTCTTTTGAAATTAACTCTCTTTTGAAATTAACTCTCTTTGAAATTAACTCTCTCTTGAAATTAACTCTCTCTTGAAATTAACTCTCTCTTGAAATTAACTCTCTTTTGAAATTAACTCTCTTTTGAAATTAACTCTCTGTTACAATTAACTCTCTGTTACAATTAACTCTCTGTTACACTAAGAAAAATGTATCACTAGTGTCTGAAGTGTTCACTGTGTTTTCTTGTAAATTCTGACTTAATACTCATTATTAACTGTTAATAATACTGACTTTTCAAGTGTTTATAAATTACTTAAGAAAACAAAATGTACTTAACAAAATTTTCTATGGGGAAATCCTTAGAGACGTGTCCTGAAGACGTGTCTTGCTGGCCACTTGTTCTTGGATGAAAACTAGGCGTGGAGAACTTGGAGTCGTGACACACCGGTCAAGGGTGGATGTTACGAACTAGAAGTCGTGACACGCCGGTCAAATGGTTTTATCCTGATAAATCTTCTTTTATAAATTTTATAAATCTTCTTTTATAAATCTTCTTTTATAAATCTTCTTTTATAAATCTTCTTCTTATCCTGGTAAAGGGTCGCCAGTCTGTTAACCCCTCCGTCTATGGCCCTGATTCGGTTCGGATCGACGGGGGTTCTAGTTACGGAGGCAAGCAACGGATATTTCTTCTGTTACTTTTCTTCTATAATTTTCTAATTCTTTCTCTGATACTTTATAACTTATCGACTTTACTAAGTTCCTCTGACGATAGCCCAACTCGAGGGGGAAAAAAAAAGTTTCTCTTACTGTAAATTTACTTCTTAAAAATATACAGGTACTGCTCTGAATTTACAGGGGTAGAGGTTCGACCTCTTTCGACCATAGCTCAGGCCGGAATCTAAAAATATTAAGGAGGCAAGGGGCCTCTGCCCCCCCTCCCCGCAGCGAGGCTGCTAACCAGGGGAGTCTCTTAGCAGTGACCCAAGCAGAGTCTCGTAATGAAGTGTCCTTCATTTTACAAATACATGTATAAAATATGCCTGAATGTTGGGGGATGGCAGTTGGAGGTTAAGTTTCCCCCCTTTTAAACACGATCAGGTGTTTGAAAGTTTCCAAATAAAAATTAAAAAAAAATAAATAAAAATAAAAACTAATCTTATTTTTTTTGCCACGTCTTCATTTCTGAAGGCGATATTATTTCACGACTGAGTACATTTTTGTTTGGGTTTATTACAATTATGATTTCGATTATGGATTACTTCCCATTCGCTTATGATTGTCCCTTACAGTTCTATTAAAGTACATTCTTACATTATATATAAAGTCATTACATTCAATTATAGTTTCATTGAAGTACATTACAAGTTATTATTAATTAAAGTATTAGTTAATTACAATTAAACAGTTACTATAGCTTTGTTTTGTTTTTACAGTGTTTCATATTAATAGACAATTAAGATGTTAGAAATATAATACAAAGTACATGGCACACATGATATAGATTTATATACATAATATGTTATAATATGTTTAACATGTTATAAATTTGGATCAGAGCGAAAGGGGATGTTTATCTTAGAAACGTTTGGTTCTGCTGATTCGCGAATTTGAGCATTTAACTACTGTAAGCCTAATGAATGTCTTGTGAGGGTGAACGCACTTAAAAGAAAAAATAAAAAAATACATGTGGACGTATTTTACATGTAAGTAACAGAATAGGTTGTGTGCGTAATATAGACGCGCGTAAAATATGGACTGATAGGTTGATAGGTATCAGTAGACAATAGGTAGGAAACAACATAAATAATGATGTATAGAGAATGAAGTTTTTTTCTTTTTATTATTATTATTATTATTCTTATTATTATTATTAAAGAATTTACCATACATTCAATAAGGAAGATGTCCAAATACTAAACACGTGATTCAGTGTTCAAGGTATGGAAAACGTGAAGAGAATTAAGTTACTTTATGACGTCATAGTTATTGAATTTTGTACGTATAATACAAATCATTATTAGGAAGATTTACAAGAACGAATTAGAGGCAAAGAGAGGGCATTAATGACTAAGAAGTACAACTACGGGTTCCAATCCTGTTATATGCAATGTGTATGCATAATCTAGGGACGAGGGTGAGATGCAAGACAATCATAATTAATTAATAACTTCTATAACAAATAAAAATGGATACGACTAAACCATAGGTATGGTAGATCGTAGGGTTTTGACACGAACAAAAATAGGAAGCCACAAGTAAAATTATTATCCAAACTCGCGTTAAGCGATTTTGGTTCTTATGTAAAAATGAATATTGATTATTCATTTCATTTTTACATTGCTCTCCCCTTTTAAAAAAAATGATATTTATACAATAATCTAATAGGGTACCATTAATACAATACAAATGAGAAAATAACATCCTAACTACTACAAGTTAGATGACGAATTTTTCTTTACATTACAAATTTTTATACAGAACAAGTGAGTTCGGTGGTTGCGTACAATGGAGAGTAATCAAATCTTTAAATGACACTTGCTTATAAAATATAAAAAATTCAAAGATTAATACTTTAATTTATGTAAACAAAATAAAAGGATTAATACATTAATTTGGACAAACAATTAAGTTAGACAAAGAATGATATTGTTAATTTAAAAAAAAAATTTATGTGGAGAAAATTACATACATAATGAATAGTAGGTAAAAGGGAAAAATATAAATTATTTTCCAAAGTTACCCTGATCGTGCAGTCTATAACTAATTTTTATTGACTATTGTAGGTAAAAAATCGAATTACGTAATGGATGATGTATAGACCTGTGGTCTAGTGTGTATTTGTGTGTATTAGATACAAAGTGTGTATCATAACTTTGAGGGACAGATTAGCTGAGAGAATTTTTAAATTAACTGAATAAACGCCTGAGCAAAAATTTATATACAGTAAGCAAAAATGCGTAGGACTATATAAATAGCATAGTTAGCACTTTCACGCTATGAAATAGTTTATTGTGACATCCAATGATTTTAGCATAAGGTTTGTATATATATATATATATATATATATATATATATATATATAGTGCGCATACATGCGTGTGTATGTGTAGGGATTTGGGAGGTTTTTGAATTAACAAAGTTTAAAAATAATGTATAATAATTTAAGATGGGTTTAGGGTTATAAAATCTTTTGAGTCAATTATTGTTGTTATTATTATTATTATCATTATTATTATAAAATCCTTCAAGTTCAAGGTAGTATTTAAGTATTTAATTAAATCAGTTACACGAATTAAGGTAATAAAAAAGAAATGTACTTAGAGGACTTACAATTGATGAAAGTAAATCTCACGGTTTAAAAATTGAATTTTGAAGATGGAATTAAATTCGACTAGTAACATTCCTAGCTATATATGAACTATATAACCATTAACATTAACCAGAAGTATCGGTACGATAATTGAATTAAGAAAATTAAGAATACAAATTAAAAATATAAATCAATTTATGCATTTTAATGAGCTAAACATAATTTTATAATATTCTTAAAAATAAAAGTAAATCGAACCTTAGATGAGTTTCGGCCAAGAATAAAAAGTGTTATTGGAATGGAAGGAAAGCATTTCGAACAATCTTTTCTTTTAATAATTTCAGGTAAATTTTACATTAAAAATTATTTTTATATACTAAAAAAAATATTAAAAAGGTTTAATAATTTTTGTATGTTAAGTAGAAAAATTATACTCTTTCGTTAAATGTTGATAGACTGAATTATTTGATATTTTAGTCTGAAAACTTGTTTGCATATGATAAATACATATGTTTTATTGTGTAGAAGTTTTATTAAAATTAAATGACAAAAAAGAATAAACACAACTGAAATTTAGGGCATGTGCGGTCCTACGGGTAAATTTCCCGACCATACAGAGCAAGATAAATTAGGTACATGATCGATTAATTATTACACTATTTCTGTCATCATATAATCGCAATAATTATAAAACTCGTTACCAACATTTGTAAAAACGGTTTTGGTTGCCAACAATAAAATATGTCATTTTACCTATATATTTTTATACGCAACAATGGCATGAAAAAGAAGACAAATCGGTCCATTTCCTTCTTACAACAAAACAAAGAAAGGTTAACTAAAGACGCAACCCGGTCAATTCAGGTTGAATTAAATTATCTTTACAAAAAAAAAGGTTGAATTAAATTCTTAAATTACATTTTCTTAAATTAAATTCTCTTAACTTACAAAGAAAAAGTTGAATTCAATTGACTGCATTGAAATGACTTGGGACTTAAAAACTGACTTCTTAAAAACTAACTGCTTCAAAACTAACTGCTTCAAAACTAACTGCTTCAAAACTAACTGCTTCAAAACTAACTGCTTCAAAAAAACTGCTTCAAAACTGGCTTCTTCAAAACTGGCTTCTTCAAAACTAAGGCGGTTTCCTCTGGATGCAACCTATGACTTGACCTCTATCAAGTATTTCTATAAATCTCTGGGGCGGTTGTCCCTTTTGGCGCAACCTTTGACTTGACCTCTTATCAAGTATTTCTATAAATCTCTGGGGCGGTTGTCCCTTTTGGCGCAACCTTCTGACTTGACCTCTTATCAAGTATTTCTATAAATCTCTGGGGCGGTTGTCCCTTTTGGCGCAACCTTCTGACTTGACCTCTTATCAAGTATTTCTATAAATCTCTGGGGCGGTTGTCCCTTTTGGCGCAACCTTCTGACTTGACCTCTTGCCAAGTATTTCTATGTCTCGGGGCGGTTGTCCATCTTGGCGCAACCTTCTGACTTGACCTCTTGTCAAGTATTTCTATAAATCTCTGGGGCGGTTGTCCATCTTGGCGCAACCTCTGACTTGACCTCTTGTCAAGTATTTCTATAAATCTCTGGGGCGGTGTCCATCTTGGCGCAACCTTCTGACTTCAAAACTTATTTGCAACTTATTTGCAACGAAACTGACTTGCATTTATTTGCAACTAAAACTTACTTCAAAACTGACTTGCAACTTTTTTGCAACTAAAACTGACTTCAAAACTGACTTGCAACTTCTTTGCAACGAAAACTGACTTCAAAACTGACTTGCAACTTCTTTGCAACGAAAACTGACTTCAAAACTGACTTGCAACTTCTTTGCAACTAAAACTGACTTCAAAACTTCTTTGCAACTAAAACTGACTTCAAAACTGACTTCAAAACTGACTTGCAACTTCTTTGCAACTAAAACTGACTTCAAAACTTCTTTGCAACTTCTTTGCTAAAACTGAAAAACTGACTTCAAATATCTCTCTAAATCTATAAACTCTCTATAAACACTCTCTCTCTTAATTTGCAAGTCAATTCAATTCAGTAATTGAAAAAAATTTGCAAACAAAAATATAAAATGTAAACGACATTTCACTCTAATGTACACGAAGGTACGATACTATTATGTTTGATACATAAAATAAAATTATTCTATACTGAATATAACAGTGAAAATAACTGAAATTAACTCTCTCTGAAATTAACTCTCTTTTGAAATTAACTCTCTTTTGAAATTAACTCTCTTTTGAAATTAACTCTCTTTGAAATTAACTCTCTTTTGAAATTAACTCTCTTTTGAAATTAACTCTCTCTTGAAATTAACTCTCTCTGAAATTAACTCTCTCTTGAAATTAACTCTCTTTTGAAATTAACTCTCTTTTGAAATTAACTCTCTGTTACAATTAACTCTCTGTTACAATTAACTCTCTGTTACACTAAGAAAAATGTATCACTAGTGTCTGAAGTGTTCACTGTGTTTTCTTGTAAATTCTGACTTAATACTCATTATTAACTGTTAATAATACTGACTTTTCAAGTGTTTATAAATTACTTAAGAAAACAAAATGTACTTAACAAAATTTTCTATGGGGAAATCCTTAGAGACGTGTCCTGAAGACGTGTCTTGCTGGCCACTTGTTCTTGGATGAAAACTAGGCGTGGAGAACTTGGAGTCGTGACACACCGGTCAAGGGTGGATGTTACGAACTAGAAGTCGTGACACGCCGGTCAAATGGTTTTATCCTGATAAATCTTCTTTTATAAATCTTCTTTTATAAATCTTCTTTTATAAATCTTCTTCTTATCCTGGTAAAGGGTCGCCAGTCTGTTAACCCCTCCGTCTATGGCCCTGATTCGGTTCGGATCGACGGGGGTTCTAGTTACGGAGGGCAAGCAACGGATATTTCTTCTGTTACTTTTCTTCTATAATTTTCTAATTCTTTCTCTGATACTTTATAACTTATCGACTTTACTAAGTTCCTCTGACGATAGCCCAACTCGAGGGGGAAAATAAAAAGTTTCTCTTACTGTAAATTTACTTCTTAAAAATATACAGGTACTGCTCTGAATTTACAGGGGTAGAGGTTCGACCTCTTTCGACCATAGCTCAGGCCGGAATCTAAAAATATTAAGGAGGCAAGGGGCCTCTGCCCCCCCTCCCCGCAGCGAGGCTGCTAACCAGGGGAGTCTCTTAGCAGTGACCCAAGCAGAGTCTCGTAATGAAGTGTCCTTCATTTTACAAATACATGTATAAAATATGCCTGAATGTTGGGGGATGGCAGTTGGAGGTTAAGTTTCCCCCCTTTTAAACACGATCAGGTGTTTGAAAGTTTCCAAATAAAAAAAAAAAAAAATAAATAAAATAAAAACTAATCTTATTTTTTTTGCCACGTCTTCATTTCTGAAGGCGATATTATTTCACGACTGAGTACATTTTTGTTTGGGTTTATTACAATTATGATTTCGATTATGGATTACTTCCCATTCGCTTATGATTGTCCCTTACAGTTCTATTAAAGTACATTCTTACATTATATATAAAGTCATTACATTCAATTATAGTTTCATTGAAGTACATTACAAGTTATTATTAATTAAAGTATTAGTTAATTACAATTAAACAGTTACTATAGCTTTGTTTTGTTTTTACAGTGTTTCATATTAATAGACAATTAAGATGTTAGAAATATAATACAAAGTACATGGCACACATGATATAGATTTATATACATAATATGTTATAATATGTTTAACATGTTATAAATTTGGATCAGAGCGAAAGGGGATGTTTATCTTAGAAACGTTTGGTTCTGCTGATTCGCGAATTTGAGCATTTAACTACTGTAAGCCTAATGAATGTCTTGTGAGGGTGAACGCACTTAAAAGAAAAAATAAAAAAAATACATGTGGACGTATTTTACATGTAAGTAACAGAATAGGTTGTGTGCGTAATATAGACGCGCGTAAAATATGGACTGATAGGTTGATAGGTATCAGTAGACAATAGGTAGGAAACAACATAAATAATGATGTATAGAGAATGAAGTTTTTTTTTTTTATTATTATTATTATTATTCTTATTATTATTATTAAAGAATTTACCATACATTCAATAAGGAAGATGTCCAAATACTAAACACGTGATTCAGTGTTCAAGGTATGGAAAACGTGAAGAGAATTAAGTTACTTTATGACGTCATAGTTATTGAATTTTGTACGTATAATACAAATCATTATTAGGAAGATTTACAAGAACGAATTAGAGGCAAAGAGAGGGCATTAATGACTAAGAAGTACAACTACGGGTTCCAATCCTGTTATATGCAATGTGTATGCATAATCTAGGGACGAGGGTGAGATGCAAGACAATCATAATTAATTAATAACTTCTATAACAAATAAAAATGGATACGACTAAACCATAGGTATGGTAGATCGTAGGGTTTTGACACGAACAAAAATAGGAAGCCACAAGTAAAATTATTATCCAAACTCGCGTTAAGCGATTTTGGTTCTTATGTAAAAATGAATATTGATTATTCATTTCATTTTTACATTGCTCTCCCCTTTTAAAAAAAATGATATTTATACAATAATCTAATAGGGTACCATTAATACAATACAAATGAGAAAATAACATCCTAACTACTACAAGTTAGATGACGAATTTTTCTTTACATTACAAATTTTTATACAGAACAAGTGAGTTCGGTGGTTGCGTACAATGGAGAGTAATCAAATCTTTAAATGACACTTGCTTATAAAATATAAAAAATTCAAAGATTAATACTTTAATTTATGTAAACAAAATAAAAGGATTAATACATTAATTTGGACAAACAATTAAGTTAGACAAAGAATGATATTGTTAATTTAAAAAAAAAATTTATGTGGAGAAAATTACATACATAATGAATAGTAGGTAAAAGGGAAAAATATAAATTATTTTCCAAAGTTACCCTGATCGTGCAGTCTATAACTAATTTTTATTGACTATTGTAGGTAAAAAATCGAATTACGTAATGGATGATGTATAGACCTGTGGTCTAGTGTGTATTTGTGTGTATTAGATACAAAGTGTGTATCATAACTTTGAGGGACAGATTAGCTGAGAGAATTTTTAAATTAACTGAATAAACGCCTGAGCAAAAATTTATATATAGTAAGCAAAAATGCGTAGGACTATATAAATAGCATAGTTAGCACTTTCACGCTATGAAATAGTTTATTGTGACATCCAATGATTTTAGCATAAGGTTTGTATATATATATATATATATATATATATATATATATAGTGCGCATACATGCGTGTGTATGTGTAGGGATTTGGGAGGTTTTTGAATTAACAAAGTTTAAAAATAATGTATAATAATTTAAGATGGGTTTAGGGTTATAAAATCTTTTGAGTCAATTATTGTTGTTATTATTATTATATTATTATTATAAAATCCTTCAAGTTCAAGGTAGTATTTAAGTATTTAATTAAATCAGTTACACGAATTAAGGTAATAAAAAAGAAATGTACTTAGAGGACTTACAATTGATGAAAGTAAATCTCACGGTTTAAAAATTGAATTTTGAAGATGGAATTAAATTCGACTAGTAACATTCCTAGCTATATATGAACTATATAACCATTAACATTAACCAGAAGTATCGGTACGATAATTGAATTAAGAAAATTAAGAATACAAATTAAAAATAAATCAATTTATGCATTTTAATGAGCTAAACATAATTTTATAATATTCTTAAAAATAAAAGTAAATCGAACCTTAGATGAGTTTCGGCCAAGAATAAAAAGTGTTATTGGAATGGAAGGAAAGCATTTCGAACAATCTTTTCTTTTAATAATTTCAGGTAAATTTTACATTAAAAATTATTTTTATATACTAAAAAAAATATTAAAAAGGTTTAATAATTTTTGTATGTTAAGTAGAAAAATTATACTCTTTCGTTAAATGTTGATAGACTGAATTATTTGATATTTTAGTCTGAAAACTTGTTTGCATATGATAAATACATATGTTTTATTGTGTAGAAGTTTTATTAAAATTAAATGACAAAAAAGAATAAACACAACTGAAATTTAGGGCATGTGCGGTCCTACGGGTAAATTTCCCGACCATACAGAGCAAGATAAATTAGGTACATGATCGATTAATTATTACACTATTTCTGTCATCATATAATCGCAATAATTATAAAACTCGTTACCAACATTTGTAAAAACGGTTTTGGTTGCCAACAATAAAATATGTCATTTTACCTATATATTTTTATACGCAACAATGGCATGAAAAAGAAGACAAATCGGTCCATTTCCTTCTTACAACAAAACAAAGAAAGGTTAACTAAAGACGCAACCCGGTCAATTCAGGTTGAATTAAATTATCTTTACAAAAAAAAGGTTGAATTAAATTCTTAAATTACATTTTCTTAAATTAAATTCTCTTAACTTACAAAGAAAAAGTTGAATTCAATTGACTGCATTGAAATGACTTGGGACTTAAAAACTGACTTCTTAAAAACTAACTGCTTCAAAACTAACTGCTTCAAAACTAACTGCTTCAAAACTAACTGCTTCAAAACGAACTGCTTCAAAACTGGCTTCTTCAAAACTGGCTTCTTCAAAACTAAGGCGGTTGTCCCTCTTGGATGCAACCTATTGACTTGACCTCTTATCAAGTATTTCTATGAATCTCTGGGGCGGTTGTCCCTTTTGGCGCAACCTCTGACTTGACCTCTTATCAAGTATTTCTATAAATCTCTGGGGCGGTTGTCCCTTTTGGCGCAACCTTCCGACTTGACCTCTTATCAAGTATTTCTATAAATCTCTGGGGCGGTTGTCCCTTTTGGCGCAACCTTCTGACTTGACCTCTTATCAAGTATTTCTATAAATCTCTGGGGCGGTTGTCCCTTTTGGCGCAACCTTCTGACTTGACCTCTTATCAAGTATTTCTATAAATCTCTGGGGCGGTTGTCCCTTTTGGCGCAACCTTCTGACTTGACCTCTTGCCAAGTATTTCTATGTCTCTGGGGGCGGTTGTCCATCTTGGCGCAACCTTCTGACTTGACCTCTTGTCAAGTATTTCTATAAATCTCTGGGGCGGTTGTCCATCTTGGCGCAACCTTCTGACTTGACCTCTTGTCAAGTATTTCTATAAATCTCTGGGGCGGTTGTCCATCTTGGCGCAACCTTCTGACTTCAAAACTTATTTGCAACTTATTTGCAACGAAACTGACTTGCAATTTATTTGCAACTAAAACTTACTTCAAAACTGACTTGCAACTTATTTGCAACTAAAACTTACTTCAAAACTGACTTGCAACTTCTTTGCAACTAAAACTGACTTCAACTGACTTCAAAACTGACTTGCAACTTTTTTGCAACTAAAACTGACTTCAAAACTGACTTGCAACTTCTTTGCAACGAAAACTGACTTCAAAACTGACTTGCAACTTCTTTGCAACGAAAACTGACTTCAAAACTGACTTGCAACTTCTTTGCAACTAAAACTGACTTCAAAACTTCTTTGCAACTAAAACTGACTTCAAAACTGACTTCAAAACTGACTTGCAACTTCTTTGCAACTAAAACTGACTTCAAAACTTCTTTGCAACTTCTTTGCAACTAAAACTGACTTCAAAACTGACTTCAAATATCTCTCTAAATCTATAAACTCTCTATAAACACTCTCTCTCTTAATTTGCAAGTCAATTCAATTCAGTAATTGAAAAAAATTTGCAAACAAAAATATAAAATGTAAACGACATTTCACTCTAATGTACACGAAGGTACGATACTATTATGTTTGATACATAAAATAAAATTATTCTATACTGAATATAACAGTGAAAATAACTGAAATTAACTCTCTCTGAAATTAACTCTCTTTTGAAATTAACTCTCTTTTGAAATTAACTCTCTTTTGAAATTAACTCTCTTTGAAATTAACTCTCTTTTGAAATTAACTCTCTTTTGAAATTAACTCTCTTGAAATTAACTCTCTCTTGAAATTAACTCTCTCTTGAAATTAACTCTTTTGAAATTAACTCTCTTTGAAATTAACTCTCTGTTACAATTAACTCTCTGTTACAATTAACTCTCTGTTACACTAAGAAAAATGTATCACTAGTGTCTGAAGTGTTCACTGTGTTTTCTTGTAAATTCTGACTTAATACTCATTATTAACTGTTAATAATACTGACTTTTCAAGTGTTTATAAATTACTTAAGAAAACAAAATGTACTTAACAAAATTTTCTATGGGGAAATCCTTAGAGACGTGTCCTGAAGACGTGTCTTGCTGGCCACTTGTTCTTGGATGAAAACTAGGCGTGGAGAACTTGGAGTCGTGACACACCGGTCAAGGGTGGATGTTACGAACTAGAAGTCGTGACACGCCGGTCAAATGGTTTTATCCTGATAAATCTTCTTTTATAAATCTTCTTTTATAAATTCTTTTATAAATCTTCTTTATAAATCTTCTTCTTATCCTGGTAAAGGGTCGCCAGTCTGTTAACCCCTCCGTCTATGGCCCTGATTCGGTTCGGATCGACGGGGGTTCTAGTTACGGAGGCAAGCAACGGATATTTCTTCTGTTACTTTTCTTCTATAATTTTCTAATTCTTTCTCTGATACTTTATAACTTATCGACTTTACTAAGTTCCTCTGACGATAGCCCAACTCGAGGGGGAAAATAAAAAGTTTCTCTTACTGTAAATTTACTTCTTAAAAATATACAGTACTGCTCTGAATTTACAGGGGTAGAGGTTCGACCTCTTTCGACCATAGCTCAGGCCGGAATCTAAAAATATTAAGGAGGCAAGGGGCCTCTGCCCCCCTCCCCGCAGCGAGGCTGCTAACCAGGGGAGTCTCTTAGCAGTGACCCAAGCAGAGTCTCGTAATGAAGTGTCCTTCATTTTACAAATACATGTATAAAATATGCCTGAATGTTGGGGGATGGCAGTTGGAGGTTAAGTTTCCCCCCTTTTAAACACGATCAGGTGTTTGAAAGTTTCCAAATAAAAAAAAAAAATAAATAAAAATAAAAACTAATCTTATTTTTTTTGCCACGTCTTCATTTCTGAAGGCGATATTATTTCACGACTGAGTACATTTTTGTTTGGGTTTATTACAATTATGATTTCGATTATGGATTACTTCCCATTCGCTTATGATTGTCCCTTACAGTTCTATTAAAGTACATTCTTACATTATATATAAAGTCATTACATTCAATTATAGTTTCATTGAAGTACATTACAAGTTATTATTAATTAAAGTATTAGTTAATTACAATTAAACAGTTACTATAGCTTTGTTTTGTTTTTACAGTGTTTCATATTAATAGACAATTAAGATGTTAGAAATATAATACAAAGTACATGGCACACATGATATAGATTTATATACATAATATGTTATAATATGTTTAACATGTTATAAATTTGGATCAGAGCGAAAGGGGATGTTTATCTTAGAAACGTTTGGTTCTGCTGATTCGCGAATTTGAGCATTTAACTACTGTAAGCCTAATGAATCTTGTGAGGGTGAACGCACTAAAAAAAAAATAAAAAAAATACATGTGGACGTATTTTACATGTAAGTAACAGAATAGGTTGTGTGCGTAATATAGACGCGCGTAAAATATGGACTGATAGGTTGATAGGTATCAGTAGACAATAGGTAGGAAACAACATAAATAATGATGTATAGAGAATGAAGTTTTTTTCTTTTTATTATTATTATTATTCTTATTATTATTATTAAAGAATTTACCATACATTCAATAAGGAAGATGTCCAAATACTAAACACGTGATTCAGTGTTCAAGGTATGGAAAACGTGAAGAGAATTAAGTTACTTTATGACGTCATAGTTATTGAATTTTGTACGTATAATACAAATCATTATTAGGAAGATTTACAAGAACGAATTAGAGGCAAAGAGAGGGCATTAATGACTAAGAAGTACAACTACGGGTTCCAATCCTGTTATATGCAATGTGTATGCATAATCTAGGGACGAGGGTGAGATGCAAGACAATCATAATTAATTAATAACTTCTATAACAAATAAAAATGGATACGACTAAACCATAGGTATGGTAGATCGTAGGGTTTTGACACGAACAAAAATAGGAAGCCACAAGTAAAATTATTATCCAAACTCGCGTTAAGCGATTTTGGTTTCTTATGTAAAAATGAATATTGATTATTCATTTCATTTTTACATTGCTCTCCCCTTTTAAAAAAAATGATATTATACAATAATCTAATAGGGTACCATTAATACAATACAAATGAGAAAATAACATCCTAACTACTACAAGTTAGATGACGAATTTTTCTTTACATTACAAATTTTTATACAGAACAAGTGAGTTCGGTGGTTTGCGTACAATGGAGAGTAATCAAATCTTTAAATGACACTTGCTTATAAAATATAAAAAATTCAAAGATTAATACTTTAATTTATGTAAACAAAATAAAAGGATTAATACATTAATTTGGACAAACAATTAAGTTAGCAAAGAATGTATTGTTAATTTAAAAAAAAATTTATGTGGAGAAATTACATACATAATGAATAGTAGGTAAAAGGGAAAAATATAAATTATTTTCCAAGTTACCCTGATCGTGCAGTCTATAACTAATTTTATTGACTATTGTAGGTAAAAAATCGAATTACGTAATGGATGATGTATAGACCTGTGGTCTAATGTGTATTTGTGTGTATTAGATACAAAGTGTGTATCATAACTTTGAGGGACAGATTAGCTGAGAGAATTTTTAAATTAACTGAATAAACGCCTGAGCAAAAATTTATATAGTAAGCAAAAATGCGTAGGACTATATAAATAGCATAGTTAGCACTTTCACGCTATGAAATAGTTTATTGTGACATCCAATGATTTTAGCATAAGGTTTGTATATATATATATTATATATATATATATATGTATATATAGTGCGCATACATGCGTGTGTATGTGTAGGGATTTGGGAGGTTTTTAATTAACAAAGTTTAAAAATAATGTATAATAATTTAAGATGGGTTTAGGGTTATAAAATCTTTTGAGTCAATTATTGTTGTTATTATTATTATTATCATTATTATTATAAAATCCTTCAAGTTCAAGGTAGTATTTAAGTATTTAATTAAATCAGTTACACGAATTAAGGTAATAAAAAAGAAATGTACTTAGAGGACTTACAATTGATGAAAGTAAACCTCACGGTTTAAAAATTGAATTTGAAGATGGAATTAAATTCGACTAGTAACATTCCTAGCTATATATGAACTATATAACCATTAACATTAACCAGAAGTATCGGTACGATAATTGAATTAAGAAAATTAAGAATACAAATTAAAAATATAAATCAATTTATGCATTTTAATGAGCTAAACATAATTTTATAATATTCTTAAAAATAAAAGTAAATCGAACCTTAGATGAGTTTCGGCCAAGAATAAAAAGTGTTATTGGAATGGAAGGAAAGCATTTCGAACAATCTTTCTTTTAATAATTTCAGGTAAATTTTACATTAAAAATTATTTTATAACTAAAAAAAATATTAAAAAGGTTTAATAATTTTTGTATGTTAAGTAGAAAAATTATACTCTTTCGTTAAATGTTGATAGACTGAATTATTTGATATTTTAGTCTGAAAACTTGTTTGCATATGATAAATACATATGTTTTATTGTGTAGAAGTTTTATAAAATTAAATGACAAAAAAGAATAAACACAACTGAAATTTAGGGCATGTGCGGTCCTACGGGTAAATTTCCCGACCATACAGAGCAAGATAAATTAGGTACATGATCGATTAATTATTACACTATTTCTGTCATCATATAATCGCAATAATTATAAAACTCGTTACCAACATTTGTAAAAACGGTTTTGGTTGCCAACAATAAAATATGTCATTTTACCTATATATTTTTATACGCAACAATGGCATGAAAAAGAAGACAAATCGGTCCATTTCCTTCTAACAACAAAACAAAGAAAGGTTAACTAAAGACGCAACCCGGTCAATTCAGGTTGAATTAAATTATCTTTACAAAAAAAAAGGTTAATTAAATTCTTAAATTACATTTCTTAAATTAAATTCTCTTAACTTACAAAGAAAAAGTTGAATTCAATTGACTGCATTGAAATGACTTGGACTTAAAAACTGACTTCTTAAAAAACTAACTGCTTCAAAACTAACTGCTTCAAAACTAACTGCTTCAAAACTGCTTCAAAACTAACTGCTTCAAAACGAACTGCTTCAAAACTGGCTTCTTCAAACTGGCTTCTTCAAAACTAAGGCGGTTGTCCCTCTTGGATGCAACCTATTGACTTGACCTCTTATCAAGTATTTCTATGAATCTCTGGGGCGGTTGTCCCTTTTGGCGCAACCTTCTGACTTGACCTCTTATCAAGTATTTTCTATAAATCTCTGGGGCGGTTGTCCCTTTTGGCGCAACCTTCCGACTTGACCTCTTGTCAAGTATTTCTATAAATCTCTGGGGCGGTTGTCCATCTTGGCGCAACCTTCTGACTTGACCTCTTGTCAAGTATTCTATAAATCTCTGGGGCGGTTGTCCATCTTGGCGCAACCTTGACTTCAAACTTATTTGCAACTTATTTGCAACGAAACTGACTTGCAATTTATTTGCAACTAAAACTTACTTCAAAACTGACTTGCAACTTATTTGCAACTAAAACTTACTTCAAAACTGACTTGCAACTTCTTTGCAACTAAAACTGACTTCAAAACTGACTTGCAACTTTTTGCAACTAAAACTGACTTCAAAACTGACTTGCAACTTCTTTGCAACGAAAACTGACTTCAAAACTGACTTGCAACTTCTTTGCAACTAAAACTGACTTCAAAACTGACTTGCAACTTCTTTGCAACTAAAACTGACTTCAAAACTTCTTTGCAACTAAAACTGACTTCAAAACTGACTTCAAAACTGACTTGCAACTTCTTTGCAACTAAAACTGACTTCAAAACTTCTTTGCAACTTCTTTGCAACTAAAACTGACTTCAAAACTGACTTCAAATATCTCTCTAAATCTATAAACTCTCTATAAACTCTCTCTCTTAATTTGCAAGTCAATTCAATTCAGTAATTGAAAAAAATTTGCAAACAAAAATATAAAATGTAAACGACATTTCACTCTAATGTACACGAAGGTACGATACTATTATGTTTGATACATAAAATAAAATTATTCTATACTGAATTAACAGTGAAAATAACTGAAATTAACTCTCTCTGAAATTAACTCTCTTTGAAATTAACTCTCTTTTGAAATTAACTCTCTTTTGAAATTAACTCTCTTTGAAATTAACTCTCTTTTGAAATTAACTCTCTTTGAAATTAACTCTCTTTTGAAATTAACTCTCTCTTGAAATTAACTCTCTCTTGAAATTAACTCTCTTTGAAATTAACTCTCTTTTGAAATTAACTCTCTTTAAATTAACTCTCTGTTACAATTAACTCTCTGTTACAATTAACTCTCTGTTACACTAAGAAAAATGTATCACTAGTGTCTGAAGTGTTCACTGTGTTTTCTTGTAAATTCTGACTTAATACTCATTATTAACTGTTAATAATACTGACTTTTCAAGTGTTTATAAATTACTTAAGAAAACAAAATGTACTTAACAAAATTTTCTATGGGGAAATCCTTAGAGACGTGTCCTGAAGACGTGTCTTGCTGGCCACTTGTTCTTGGATGAAAACTAGGCGTGGAGAACTTGGAGTCGTGACACACCGGTCAAGGGTGGATGTTACGAACTAGAAGTCGTGACACGCCGGTCAAATGGTTTTATCCTGATAAATCTTCTTTTATAAATCTTCTTTTATAAATCTTCTTTTATAAATCTTCTTCTTATCCTGGTAAAGGGTCGCCAGTCTGTTAACCCCTCCGTCTATGGCCCTGATTCGGTTCGGATCGACGGGGGTTCTAGTTACGGAGGCAAGCAACGGATATTTCTTCTGTTACTTTTCTTCTATAATTTTCTAATTCTTTCTCTGATACTTTATAACTTATCGACTTTACTAAGTTCCTCTGACGATAGCCCAACTCGAGGGGGAAAATAAAAAGTTTCTCTTACTGTAAATTTACTTCTTAAAAATATACAGGTACTGCTCTGAATTTACAGGGGTAGAGGTTCGACCTCTTTCGACCATAGCTCAGGCCGGAATCTAAAAATATTAAGGAGGCAAGGGGCCTCTGCCCCCCTCCCCGCAGCGAGGCTGCTAACCAGGGAGTCTCTTAGCAGTGACCCAAGCAGAGTCTCGTAATGAAGTGTCCTTCATTTTACAAATACATGTATAAAATATGCCTGAATGTTGGGGGATGGCAGTTGGAGGTTAAGTTTCCCCCCTTTTAAACACGATCAGGTGTTTGAAAGTTTCCAAATAAAAAAAAAAAAAAATAAATAAAAATAAAAACTAATCTTATTTTTTTTTGCCACGTCTTCATTTCTGAAGGCGATATTATTTCACGACTGAGTACATTTTTGTTTGGGTTTATTACAATTATGATTTCGATTATGGATTACTTCCCATTCGCTTATGATTGTCCCTTACAGTTCTATTAAAGTACATTCTTACATTATATATAAAGTCATTACATTCAATTATAGTTTCATTGAAGTACATTACAAGTTATTATTAATTAAAGTATTAGTTAATTACAATTAAACAGTTACTATAGCTTTGTTTTGTTTTTACAGTGTTTCATATTAATAGACAATTAAGATGTTAGAAATATAATACAAAGTACATGGCACACATGATATAGATTTATATACATAATATGTTATAATATGTTTAACATGTTATAAATTTGGATCAGAGCGAAAGGGGATGTTTATCTTAGAAACGTTTGGTTCTGCTGATTCGCGAATTTGAGCATTTAACTACTGTAAGCCTAATGAATGTCTTGTGAGGGTGAACGCACTTAAAAGAAAAAATAAAAAAATACATGTGGACGTATTTTACATGTAAGTAACAGAATAGGTTGTGTGCGTAATATAGACGCGCGTAAAATATGGACTGATAGGTTGATAGGTATCAGTAGACAATAGGTAGGAAACAACATAAATAGATGTATAGAGAATGAAGTTTTTTTTCTTTTATTATTATTATTTATTATTATTATTATTATTAAAGAATTTACCATACATTCAATACGGAAGATGTCCAAATACTAAACACGTGATTCAGTGTTCAAGGTATGGAAAACGTGAAGAGAATTAAGTTACTTTATGACGTCATAGTTATTGAATTTTGTACGTATAATACAAATCATTATTAGGAAGATTTACAAGAACGAATTAGAGGCAAAGAGAGGGCATTAATGACTAAGAAGTACAACTACGGGTTCCAATCCTGTTATATGCAATGTGTATGCATAATCTAGGGACGAGGGTGAGATGCAAGACAATCATAATTAATTAATAACTTCTATAACAAATAAAAATGGATACGACTAAACCATAGGTATGGTAGATCGTAGGGTTTTGACACGAACAAAAATAGGAAGCCACAAGTAAAATTATTATCCAAACTCGCGTTAAGCGATTTTGGTTCTTATGTAAAAATGAATATTGATTATTCATTTCATTTTTACATTGCTCTCCCCTTTTAAAAAAATGATATTTATACAATAATCTAATAGGGTACCATTAATACAATACAAATGAGAAAATAACATCCTAACTACTACAAGTTAGATGACGAATTTTTCTTTACATTACAAATTTTTATACAGAACAAGTGAGTTCGGTGGTTGCGTACAATGGAGAGTAATCAAATCTTTAAATGACACTTGCTTATAAAATATAAAAAATTCAAAGATTAATACTTTAATTTATGTAAACAAAATAAAAGGATTAATACATTAATTTGGACAAACAATTAAGTTAGACAAAGAATGATATTGTTAATTTAAAAAAAAATTTATGTGGAGAAAATTACATACATAATGAATAGTAGGTAAAAGGGAAAAATATAAATTATTTTCCAAAGTTACCCTGATCGTGCAGTCTATAACTAATTTTATTGACTATTGTAGGTAAAAAATCGAATTACGTAATGGATGATGTATAGACCTGTGGTCTAGTGTGTATTTGTGTGTATTAGATACAAAGTGTGTATCATAACTTTGAGGGACAGATTAGCTGAGAGAATTTTTAAATTAACTGAATAAACGCCTGAGCAAAAATTTATATATAGTAAGCAAAAATGCGTAGGACTATATAAATAGCATAGTTAGCACTTTCACGCTATGAAATAGTTTATTGTGACATCCAATGATTTTAGCATAAGGTTTGTATATATATATATATATATATATATATAGTGCGCATACATGCGTGTGTATGTGTAGGGATTTGGGAGGTTTTTGAATTAACAAAGTTTAAAAATAATGTATAATAATTTAAGATGGGTTTAGGGTTATAAAATCTTTTGAGTCAATTATTGTTGTTATTATTATTATTATCATTATTATTATAAAATCCTTCAAGTTCAAGGTAGTATTTAAGTATTTAATTAAATCAGTTACACGAATTAAGGTAATAAAAAAGAAATGTACTTAGAGGACTTACAATTGATGAAAGTAAATCTCACGGTTTAAAAATTGAATTTTGAAGATGGAATTAAATTCGACTAGTAACATTCCTAGCTATATATGAACTATATAACCATTAACATTAACCAGAAGTATCGGTACGATAATTGAATTAAGAAAATTAAGAATACAAATTAAAAATATAAATCAATTTATGCATTTTAATGAGCTAAACATAATTTTATAATATTCTTAAAAATAAAAGTAAATCGAACCTTAGATGAGTTTCGGCCAAGAATAAAAAGTGTTATTGAATGGAAGGAAAGCATTTCGAACAATCTTTTCTTTTAATAATTTCAGGTAAATTTTACATTAAAAATTATTTTTATATACTAAAAAAAATATTAAAAAGGTTTAATAATTTTTGTATGTTAAGTAGAAAAATTATACTCTTTCGTTAAATGTTGATAGACTGAATTATTTGATATTTTAGTCTGAAAACTTGTTTGCATATGATAAATACATATGTTTTATTGTGTAGAAGTTTTATTAAAATTAAATGACAAAAAAGAATAAACACAACTGAAATTTAGGGCATGTGCGGTCCTACGGGTAAATTTCCCGACCATACAGAGCAAGATAAATTAGGTACATGATCGATTAATTATTACACTATTTCTGTCATCATATAATCGCAATAATTATAAAACTCGTTACCAACATTTGTAAAAACGGTTTTGGTTGCCAACAATAAAATATGTCATTTTACCTATATATTTTTATACGCAACAATGGCATGAAAAAGAAGACAAATCGGTCCATTTCCTTCTTACAACAAAACAAAGAAAGGTTAACTAAAGACGCAACCCGGTCAATTCAGGTTGAATTAAATTATCTTTACAAAAAAAAAGGTTGAATTAAATTCTTAAATTACATTTTCTTAAATTAAATTCTCTTAACTTACAAAGAAAAAGTTGAATTCAATTGACTGCATTGAAATGACTTGGGACTTAAAAACTGACTTCTTAAAAACTAACTGCTTCAAAACTAACTGCTTCAAAACTAACTGCTTCAAAACTAACTGCTTCAAAACTAACTGCTTCAAAACTAACTGCTTCAAAACGAACTGCTTCAAAACTGGCTTCTTCAAAACTGGCTTCTTCAAAACTAAGGCGGTTGTCCCTCTTGGATGCAACCTATTGACTTGACCTCTTATCAAGTATTTCTATGAATCTCTGGGGCGGTTGTCCCTTTTGGCGCAACCTTCTGACTTGACCTCTTATCAAGTATTTCTATAAATCTCTGGGGCGGTTGTCCCTTTTGGCGCAACCTTCCGACTTGACCTCTTATCAAGTATTTCTATAAATCTCTGGGGCGGTTGTCCCTTTTGGCGCAACCTTCTGACTTGACCTCTTATCAAGTATTTCTATAAATCTCTGGGGCGGTTGTCCCTTTTGGCGCAACCTTCTGACTTGACCTCTTGCAAGTATTTCTATAAATCTCTGGGGCGGTTGTCCATCTTGGCGCAACCTTCTGACTTGACCTCTTGTCAAGTATTTCTATAAATCTCTGGGGCGGTTGTCCATCTTGGCGCAACCTTCTGACTTGACCTCTTGTCAAGTATTTCTATAAATCTCTGGGGCGGTTGTCCATCTTGGCGCAACCTTCTGACTTCAAAACTTATTTGCAACTTATTTGCAACGAAACTGACTTGCAATTTATTTGCAACTAAAACTTACTTCAAAACTGACTTGCAACTTATTTGCAACTAAAACTTACTTCAAAACTGACTTGCAACTTCTTTGCAACTAAAACTGACTTCAATACTGACTTCAAAACTGACTTGCAACTTTTTTGCAACTAAAACTGACTTCAAAACTGACTTGCAACTTCTTTGCAACGAAAACTTACTTCAAAACTGACTTGCAACTTCTTTGCAACGAAAACTGACTTCAAAACTGACTTGCAACTTCTTTGCAACTAAAACTGACTTCAAAACTTCTTTGCAACTAAAACTGACTTCAAAACTGACTTCAAAACTGACTTGCAACTTCTTTGCAACTAAAACTGACTTCAAAACTTCTTTGCAACTTCTTTGCAACTAAAACTGACTTCAAAACTGACTTCAAATATCTCTCTAATCTATAAACTCTCTATAAACACTCTCTCTCTTAATTTGCAAGTCAATTCAATTCAGTAATTGAAAAAAATTTGCAAACAAAAATATAAAATGTAAACGACATTTCACTCTAATGTACACGAAGGTACGATACTATTATGTTTGATACATAAAATAAAATTATTCTATACTGAATATAACAGTGAAAATAACTGAAATTAACTCTCTCTGAAATTAACTCTCTTTTGAAATTAACTCTCTTTTGAAATTAACTCTCTTTTGAAATTAACTCTCTTTTGAAATTAACTCTCTTTTGAAATTAACTCTCTTTTGAAATTAACTCTCTCTTGAAATTAACTCTCTCTTGAAATTAACTCTCTCTTGAAATTAACTCTCTTTTGAAATTAACTCTCTTTTGAAATTAACTCTCTGTTACAATTAACTCTGTTACAATTAACTCTCTGTTACACTAAGAAAAATGTATCACTAGTGTCTGAAGTGTTCACTGTGTTTTCTTGTAAATTCTGACTTAATACTCATTATTAACTGTTAATAATACTGACTTTTCAAGTGTTTATAAATTACTTAAGAAAACAAAATGTACTTAACAAAATTTTCTATGGGGAAATCCTTAGAGACGTGTCCTGAAGACGTGTCTTGCTGGCCACTTGTTCTTGGATGAAAACTAGGCGTGGAGAACTTGGAGTCGTGACACACCGGTCAAGGGTGGATGTTACGAACTAGAAGTCGTGACACGCCGGTCAAATGGTTTTATCCTGATAAATCTTCTTTTATAAATCTTCTTTTATAAATCTTCTTTTATAAATCTTCTTCTTATCCTGGTAAAGGGTCGCCAGTCTGTTAACCCCTCCGTCTATGGCCCTGATTCGGTTCGGATCGACGGGGGTTCTAGTTACGGAGGCAAGCAACGGATATTTCTTCTGTTACTTTTCTTCTATAATTTTCTAATTCTTTCTCTGATACTTTATAACTTATCGACTTTACTAAGTTCCTCTGACGATAGCCCAACTCGAGGGGGAAAATAAAAAGTTTCTCTTACTGTAAATTTACTTCTTAAAAATATACAGGTACTGCTCTGAATTTACAGGGGTAGAGGTTCGACCTCTTTCGACCATAGCTCAGGCCGGAATCTAAAAATATTAAGGAGGCAAGGGGCCTCTGCCCCCCCCTCCCCGCAGCGAGGCTGCTAACCAGGGGAGTCTCTTAGCAGTGACCCAAGCAGAGTCTCGTAATGAAGTGTCCTTCATTTTACAAATACATGTATAAAATATGCCTGAATGTTGGGGGATGGCAGTTGGAGGTTAAGTTTCCCCCCTTTTAAACACGATCAGGTGTTTGAAAGTTTCCAAATAAAAATTTAAAAAAATAAATAAAAATAAAAACTAATCTTTTTTTTTTTTGCCACGTCTTCATTTCTGAAGGCGATATTATTTCACGACTGAGTACATTTTTGTTTGGGTTTATTACAATTATGATTTCGATTATGGATTACTTCCCATTCGCTTATGATTGTCCCTTACAGTTCTATTAAAGTACATTCTTACATTATATATAAAGTCATTACATTCAATTATAGTTTCATTGAAGTACATTACAAGTTATTATTAATTAAAGTATTAGTTAATTACAATTAAACAGTTACTATAGCTTTGTTTTGTTTTTACAGTGTTTCATATTAATAGACAATTAAGATGTTAGAAATATAATACAAAGTACATGGCACACATGATATAGATTTATATACATAATATGTTATAATATGTTTAACATGTTATAAATTTGGATCAGAGCGAAAGGGGATGTTTATCTTAGAAACGTTTGGTTCTGCTGATTCGCGAATTTGAGCATTTAACTTCTGTAAGCCTAATGAATGTCTTGTGAGGGTGAACGCACTTAAAAGAAAAAATAAAAAAAATACATGTGGACGTATTTTACATGTAAGTAACAGAATAGGTTGTGTGCGTAATATAGACGCGCGTAAAATATGGACTGATAGGTTGATAGGTATCAGTAGACAATAGGTAGGAAACAACATAAATAATGATGTATAGAGAATGAAGTTTTTTTTCTTTTTATTATTATTATTATTATTCTTATTATTATTATTAAAGAATTTACCATACATTCAATAAGGAAGATGTCCAAATACTAAACACGTGATTCAGTGTTCAAGGTATGGAAAACGTGAAGAGAATTAAGTTACTTTATGACGTCATAGTTATTGAATTTTGTACGTATAATACAAATCATTATTAGGAAGATTTACAAGAACGAATTAGAGGCAAAGAGAGGGCATTAATGACTAAGAAGTACAACTACGGGTTCCAATCCTGTTATATGCAATGTGTATGCATAATCTAGGGACGAGGGTGAGATGCAAGACAATCATAATTAATTAATAACTTCTATAACAAATAAAAATGGATACGACTAAACCATAGGTATGGTAGATCGTAGGGTTTTGACACGAACAAAAATAGGAAGCCACAAGTAAAATTATTATCCAAACTCGCGTTAAGCGATTTTGGTTCTTATGTAAAAATGAATATTGATTATTCATTTTTACATATATATATATCGTAATATTGTAATGTAAAAAAAAAAAGAATTACAACATAATGTAACACATCAATAATTTTATTCAAATTAGTTTTATATCATGTACAACTTATTCTTACACAAAGGAATAATGGAAAAAAATACAGTCAAATTGAAGCATAATAAATTTTGCAATAAGAATTACAACATAATGTAATACATTACACATTAATAATTTTTAATCAAATTATTTCCATATCAAGTACATCAAAGTAAATCAAGTTCCATATCATGTACATCTTACACATAGGAATAATGGAAAAATACAATGAAACTGAAGCATAATAAATTTTGCAAGCACAACTATGTGAAGTTCAAAATGACTTTTTCCTGCTTTTTTCTATGGAAATTTGTCAATGATACTGTTTGTGTCAAGGGATTGTAGGAGGTCCCCAGTGGGCCCCCAGTTACTGGTGGGCCCTAGGCCAATGGCCTATGTTGCCTATTGGAAAATCCGGCCCTGGTGAGTGAGATGAGAAAATGCACTTTGAACAATTGTCAAGTTATGCAGCAGGACCCCATATTGAAGCTTGAGGACATTAGCAGTCTGAAAAGGTTAAGAGTGACAGCATGGGTATATACCGTAGATTTACAGACAACCAGGGATGAGGCCGAGGCCTTCAGAAATCCACGAGGCCGAGGACATACATTTTTCAAAGGCCTCGAGGCCGAGACCTTTTTAGGGGAGGCCTCACGAGGCCTTAAGATTGTTAGACTGAAGGTATTTGCACCCAGAGGTGTGATATTCGGATGCAAATAACAAATGCGGTATTTGCACCTCTGGGTGCAGATACTCACTTCGAAATCTTTTACAAATAAGCTCCTCCATGCTTTGGGAATGCTCAACAATCTAGCCTAGCCTAGGCCTAAAGCTCTTCCAAAGGTAACCTACCATAGCCTCACACTAGCCTGTATCTCTTCTTTTTTTGAAATCTATAAGGAAAAGCAAGATTCTACTCAAAATTAATAAACAAAGACATAGCGCACTTCACTTACCTAATAAAATGGAATTATTAAGCATTAAGCACGTTCATCTATCACACGCGGCCACACCACAACACCGAAAGGCTGTGTGTTTACACTTACCAGGTCACAAAGTCAGACACAGTTGCCAGAACAAGATTTCACAGGCACCATACATTAGCCCAATAACTTTTTATTTCTCATTTCATGCAGTCCTTATTTCTCATTTTAATATACCCCAATATTTCAAGTATTTATGATAACATGGAAAGTTATAATATGAAGATGATCTAGCAAAATATTTCAAGATTGTACTAACTCACTGAATGTTGATCGTATAATTTCTGAATGGCTACAATTACACTGGTCAACAAAGATTTTTCATCAGAGTAAAATTTGTGGTGGCTGGATAGCATTTTTCACGCTGATTCCACAACTGCATTCAGATTTTTTCTAGCACGTATAGTTTTCAAGATGAAGGCATATATATAACTACACAGATTTAACCATTTTAAATATGCAAAATACTAATATTTCAACATTTGATTGTGTTTATTTTATTGTGTTTTTTTAGTTGATTCATCTTTTTTATTTCAATTATCTTAATTATACATCTTATGTATTTCAGGTGTGAGCTTTTACGTCTAGCAGCATTGTGATTCAGGCAACAACGCCGTGCTTTGTGTGTCAAAAGATCAGTCCAGTCCAAGAACTTGTTGTGTCAAGTTGGTGTACATTTTTTTTGAATTTATAGTTTGCTCAGGTCAGTCAACATGCCTCGACAATGTAAGAATGACCCCGACAAGTTCTGTTTCGTATGCGGCCAGTTGACAACTAAAACACAGCGACGAAGTATTACAACCGACATTAAGAAAATATACAAGCTATACTTTGGTTGCCATCTAGGTGATCAAGATAAACCATGGGCGCCACATCAAATCTGTTCTGGCTGTTCAAATGGATTACGTGATTGGCTTAACAAAAAGAAAGCTTCAATGCCATTTGCCATACCCATGATATGGAGGGAGCCGAGAGATCATCATGAAGACTGTTATTTTTGTAGTGTGAACTTAATGGGGTTTTCTGCCAAGAACAAACACTAGATTGTATATCCAAACTTGGATTCAGCACGTAGACCAGTAAAACATGATGAAACATTGCCCATTCCAATTCCCCCAAGTGATAGGCTAGATTCTATCATAGATGACATGGAAAGTGATGAAGGTGCAACTGGCGTTTCCGGACCATCTACAGAACCAGAGTACACTTTTGAAGGTAGACATTTAGAGCCTAAAAAGTTAACCCAAGGACAGTTGAATGATCTTGTTAGAGACTTATCGCTGTCTAAAGAGAAATCAGAGCTTCTCGCCTCAAGACTAAAGGAGAACAATTTACTTGAGAACAATGTTCGTATTAGTTACTACCGAAAGCAGAATTTTGAATTAACAGCATTCTTTTCAGTAGACGGTCCTCTCTGTTATTGCCATGACATCAATGGACTATTTACAGCCATATCTCAGACGTATGTGGCATCTGAGTGGCGCCTCTTTATTGATTCGTCGCAGAGAAGCCTGAAAGCAGTTCTTTTGCATAATGGTAATATAATGCCATCCATCCCCATTTCCCATTCCGTCCATCTAAAAGAGACATATGACAATATGGATATACTACTTAAGGCAATCAAATACGACATTCATCAATGGAATGTTTGTGGAGATCTAAAAGTTATAGGAATGCTTATGGGTATGCAGTCAGGATTCACAAAATTTTGTTGTTTCCTTTGCCTGTGGGACAGTCGCGCCACTATAGAACATTACACCAAAATTGACTGGCCACTTAGGTATACATATGTCTCAGGGATAAGCAATGTCCAGTCTGTCCCTTTAGTGGATCCCCAAAAGATCTATCTGCCACCTCTTCACATTAAACTTGGTTTAATGAAGAATTTTGTTAAAGCAATGGGTAAAGTCAATTCTGAAGGGTTCCAATACCTTTCAAGGAAATTTCCGAAGGTTACTGCAGCAAAATTGAAGGAAGGAATTTTTGTTGGGCCACAAATAAGGGAGGTTTTGAATGACACTGAATTTGAAAAAGTCCTAAGTCCGCTGGAATTGAAGGCTTGGCTGGCGTTCAAATGGATATGTGAAAACTTTCTTGGAAGCAACAAGTCACCTGCGTATAAGGATGGAGTCAAGAACCTCCTTGATGCCTTCAAAGAAATGAAGTGTCGAATGTCGTTAAAAATTCACTTCCTGCATTCCCAATTAGATTTCTTTCCTGAAAACCTTGGTGCAGTGAGTGACGAGCAAGGAGAGCGCTTCCATCAAGATATTCAGATGATGGAGAAGCGCTACCAAGGATATTGGAATGAAAGCATGATGGCGGACCATTGTTGGATGCTGTATCGTGACAATCCAGGCCAAATTTGCAAAAGGAAATCACACTCACAGCGCTTTTAATAAAATAATGTATATATTCTTTATTTATAAGTACATTGAATAAGATATATGATGTATTTGTTGTTTAGCATTCCTAAGTGTGATCTATACATCCATAAATTTTCTTATAGCAATATCAAAAACTTAAAAATATCAAAACCAGTGTATCTATATAACTATACGTGCTAGAAAAAACATAAAACCAGATTCGGAATCAGCGCGAAAAATGCATTAAGAAAAGTGTGATCATGTTTGTGGTGAGAAAAAAAAGTTTCATTTTGTTGGCCAGTGAATTATTAACGACTCTTGCGAGCATTTGGAGATGCCTTATTTTTTTAAGTTTTGCATTTTTATATATCTTGATAATAAGAAATTGTGGTCTTAAAGTCTACCAAAGATCATTAATGTAATTGTAGCTGGTACCGTATGTGAAAGATGTTTCTGATGTACGGTAGGCCTATAGGTAAGAAGTTTATATCATGCCATTACTATATAATTACTGTATATATACGATAATAATATAATAACGATAATATTAAGAATATATTCGCACCTGATATTTCAATATGTTATATATGTAATTTGATTCAAGAGTATATTTGCACCTGATATTATCTATTATCAGACATTTGTAAAGTTATATGTATAATACTTTATATTATTAAAGTAGAGTAAATGAAAAAGACCGAAAAAATTATTTGCAAACAATATAACACTACATCTCAGTTATAATGGCGATATTAGCAAAATTCAATAATGGTGTGATCCGATATTATAGTTGGGGACATTTTTACATTATCAATTAGGTTGCTGTTGTTTGTAAATACCAAATCTAGGCAGTTGTTTTTTCTCGTGTTTTCTGTTATTTCTTGTGTTAACATAAATTCATCAGCGAGAACTAGTACCATTTTTACCTGCTCCTGGTCTTCCCGTGTGCTGTGCCCACCTTGTCCTGATGTATGCATATATTTTTCCTATCCTTTCATATTTCATGAATGGAAAATTAAAATAACTATAGAGAAAAATATTTAGGGTTGGAGAGTGTACTGTAGATCTTTTACCCAGTTTCTTACCTCTGTAATGGAATCTGAGAATTTTGAGGTTGGCGTGTTCGGGGGTTTTGTACTTTACAATTAGTATCATATTTAATTTTTCAACTTTTGCTGCTACACATTCTACGTAGCTGTTTGAGGTACTTATAGTCATTTTTTCCATATGCCTTTCGCGTTTGTAAATACCACATCCTCCTTTACGTCTCACTGTTCTGTCGGTTCAGAGGATGTTATAATTGTCAATTTGTATTTCTTTTTTGTCAATACAGAACTCACAGTTTTCACAGTTCGCCTGGCAGTCGTTTAGATGGGTTTCCGTGAGGCATGCAAAATCTGCTCCGGTTTCTTGCATGAGTCCTTTCAGGTATAAAATTTTGTCCGGGGAATGGTTTGATTTTAGGCCCTAAATGTTGGCTAGGATTATATATATATATATATATATATTTTTTTTTTTTTTAACTGCAAACAACACAGTATAATTAATGTAAAGAACGACGCTTGTATAGAAGAACGTTCTGCACAAGATGAGGAGAGAGAACGAACAAATGAAAAATGAGGTAGCCACCCGGGAATCGAACCCGGGATCTTCCGATTGCCGGTCAGATATGCTATCCACTACACCAAGGGCCTCGGAACGTTCTTCTATACAAGCATCGTTCTTTACATATATATACAGTATATATATATATATATATATATATATATATATATATAGTGGACCTAGTTTTAGCCGTTTAAGGTGATAATGATTTAATTGTATGCAATGATTGATTGAGGCAATGACTGATTGCTTATTAATGATAGGCTATTTGAGTAGATCCACCATACTATTGGAAGTGACCGAAAAGGCAGCGAGGTCACCAGCTTGGTTTACACCCAAGCAAATTAATGTTAAGGTTATAAAAGACACCTTATAGTTTGTTTTGTATTTTATTATGAAAATAAAGCCGTTATTTACTCACTGTGATATAACAAAGAATTGACAGTAATTAATTGGTAGTTTTACGTTATGCTTATGATATAGACTTAGCTAATAAGATGAAATGTTAATAGCTTAATTGACACGTAATAAATAATGTAAACGTTGATGGTATGTAAATGGCATGCGGCATGGAACATTGAATGGGCCTAGTAAATGATATAAAGAAAGCACGTGCGTTTGGTACATTGAATAGAATACTTGACACTGATTAGGTAGGCTAAATGATTGCATGGATGCACATAGAATAATTGATGCGGCCTAATAATAATGGATTGAAATGCTTGCACAAATATCATTTATATATAAGAACATTATGTGATCATGTGATGTTAAATGATTACGTCAAGAGAATTTTTAGTTAACACACAAATATATGAATTGAACATAATGACGGATGATACGCGGAATTACGGTATTGAAATGACACTTGAATTGGATGACAGGCCTACTGCGTTCTTTCACGAGAGTCAGTTGGAACGCTTCATTACACACTTTGGGAGTATAGCCTACCGTTCGGCGGTAGGCTAATGTAGGCTTCACAAGAGTACTTAGGATAAGAGGTACTTATCTTAGGACGATGTAACCTTGTTGAAGGCGGGTTGAAGACGAACCATTTAACGCAGATTCGAGTTGTCGTTGTCCGTTAAGCCTCTTGAGATGATGGATGTAGGCTTCGTTCGGAAGCCTGAGGTGATGTTACTTCTCGAGGTGCAGGATGGTTTTATGATCTTGCAGGCGTAGGCCTGTAGTGCTGAATATATCTCGAGGAATGTGGAGAAACTTGAAGGCCGACCCGGCAAACCGCAGGCCCGAAACGATTCCGGTTGGGCCTCGAAGGATTGCTTCTGCAGGCGGTCTGTAGATCTTACTTGATGATAAATTGTAGGCCTTGAAGAAAGTAGCGGCCGCGCCTCCGGCCGGAGGGGGCCGGAAGGCGGTTGGTGTACGTGTTGCTCACGTTCGATAATGTGAGTACGAGTGAGTGAGAGTGAGAAAGAAAGCAAGTGGAAGCTCGCTTTTATACATAGTTCCTGTGACGTAGGACTTCGCGCCAAATCTTAAGAAGCCTTGTGAGCGCGTCCTTTTGGGAAGAAACGGACTCTCCATTGTTTGACTCTTGCCCACGTGTGTTTTCCAAGTTCTTTGATGATAGCGTGGAAGCAAAAGATTTCTGTCTATTTGCTGGTCTATTTCTTGTCGATCCGCTACATATATATATATATATATATATGTATATATATATATATATATATATATATATACACACAGGGTGAGCCATAAAATATATTACCCTAATTTTGAACAATATAATTTTACCTTTATCAAATATTATTTGTACAATCAATATATGTGTCCTGTATAGAATTTCATGGTCTATCTCGTAGTGAAGTTGGATTTTTGCTAAGTGTAACCAGTATTTTGTAATTCGCTGTTATACAGACAGGGGTAGAAAAACTTTCTGTTTCTATACAGTTACCTAATTGAGTTCAAGATTATGCGGAATGTGCCCTCCTCCATTATCAATGCACGCTTGCAACCTTGCTCGCCATTTTTGACTTCTCCCTTATCGATGGCAGTACCACACCAAGGATTTTTTCTTGGTAATAAGCAGCAGTGATTTTGGCATTTTGATCAACAAAAACAATCTCTGACTTCCCTAACTTTGAAATAAAGATAGAAACCATGACTTTTTGAGAAAAATGCCGACGTTCCCTGCAAAGTCGATCTAGATCATGGGTCGGGGAACTTTTTTGGGTATTACCCAAAAATCTATTTGAGTAAAATGAAATTACCCTCAGACTTCAAAGTAAACAAAAACAAGCCAATTGCTCTTAAAATTGTTGCATATGGTGTCTCTCATACCGCACGCATTACCCCCAAAATTGTTAAATGTACCCCATTTGGGGTAATTTACCCCTGTTCGCCGACCACTGATCTAGATTGATAGATTTTTTTGTCCTGTCTTCCATAAACTCGGTCATTTTGTGTTTATTGTTGAAACAACCGTAAAGGTCTTCTCGTCGCTGAACCATATTTTCAACACTTCTCTGTCTGGGAATCGATCTACAGTAACAGAGCACGACATTTTTCAACTCTTGCTTGCTTATTTGATGCAGAGAGCTTATGAACTTCGACTCTTTTAAAACATTTAAGACCCTGATCATCTTTTACTATACGACGAACAGTAGAGCAAGAAATACCAGTAGTTTTTGAAATTTCTCTAACGGACTTGTGGGTGTTGGGCCGTTCTTCTTGACTGCATATCATGGATGAAACCGTGTCAATATTTCCCTCAGTATTTGATGTTTTTGGCCTTCCACTGCCTTCTTTTCATTTGGTCGACCCTGTGATATCGATTTTCTTTATGAGATATTGAAGTCCAGGTATTGTCTATCGTTTATTTGGAAACTCTTTCTTCATTCGTTTTGTACCCCCAGTGTTTCTCCTTACGCAGGTTCAATATCAATGCTTCATCTTCCAGAGTATTTCATTATGTTATAACTTGTTCACCAACTATAGCAGAATGATGGTCTCAAATGAAAAAGAAATAAATTAATTATTTTGTGTAAAAATTAGGAAAATTAATTATTTATGGAGAAACTGACTGTCATCTGAAAGTATCAGTTGCTGACTTTGACCGCCTTTCAATTGAGCACCATATTTTAATACCTCCCCCAGTTGTAAGCCTGTACCTCTACTCCTGGGGCGTTGAATCTAGATTCAAAGCCAGCGTTTGAAAGAATAAAAGTATGGGTACAACATACGGCCTCAGCAGTAAGATCAATATACAGGATGAGCCATAATATTTTTTTCAAAAGTTGGGTAATAGTTTTTTGGCCCACCCGGTATATACCAGGTGGGCAAAAAAAAAGGGAGACCTCGAACTTTAGCTGTAAAATCCAAAGTTATGGTCAGAATTCAATATTTTTTCACACCCAACAACTAAGTAAATTTCCTATATGGTGAGCGGATTTCAAGAAAACTAATGAAAATTACAGATTTATTGAACATTTCTTTATGCCACTGGAAATTCTGGATCTTTTCCGTTTGACTGCCGCCATTGAAACATAATTAAACTTTTTGTATTTTGTATTTTAACTGAAATGTCTTGATGATACAAAATAAGTTACTTTATGAAAAAGCTTTTCTTAATTTCCCCTTCAAATTTTGTTTCTTATAAACAATTTTAATTACTTTCAAGATCCATGCTTAATTTTTAAGTTTTAATCGTGTACTCAGAAAAATAAGGGGATCACCTGAAGATCAGGGCCTCCGGCCTTCTTTAGTTAGCTTTATAAGGCTAACTAACAAAAATATCACGACCTAACCTAACCAATCGTCAAGGTCGTACAGTTGACCTAACGATTGGTTAGGTTAGGTCGTGATATTTTCGTTAGTTAGCCTTATAAGGCTAAGTAAAGAAGGCTGGGGGCACTCACCTCTTATGTTTCAATGGCGGCAGTCAAACGGAAAAGATCCGAAATTCTCCATTTACACTACTAGTGCATTGTATGTGCAGATAAAAAGTTATAAAGTACTCACATATGGTGCTACCTTGATGTTAAAAAAACTGCTCGATATGTTTACCACGAACTTCTACAACCTTTTTCAGTCTAGGACGGAACTCATCTATGGCTTTATTGATTTGTTCTTGTGATAGTTCATCCCATTTTTCCAGAAGAAGCTGTCGTAAATAAGCGACATTTTTTTCTTTGACCCGATAAATTCTCTGTGACAAATTTTCCCAAAGGCCGTATTCGACAGGATTTAAATCAGGACTGTTTGGTGGGCAAATTTAAACCGCTACCTGGTATTCTTTTGTTATCTTCTGTTTTAGCGATTTTCTTGAGAAGCTTGTCCAAACCTCCTGCAGTTGGCTTACGTTAATTAAAATCGCTTTAATTATCAACTTGAACCTATGATTAGCAAGATTTTTCTGGAATATTCGCCATAAATCCAATTTCTCAGCTAAAATGCTAAAAGATGGCATACAAACCATAAAATTACCTAGTACTAATACACTAAAATTTCATGGTTCTATGTACCGTATTTGCCGAGATATGAAGGATTTAAAAGGTCTCCCTTTTTTTTTTTTTTGCCGACCCGACAATGCAGTAGTAGTGTAAATGGAGAATTTCCAGTGGCATAAAGAAATGTTCAATAAATCTGTAATTTTCATTAGTTTTCTTTGAAATTCGCTCACCGTATAGGAAATTTACTTAGTTGTTGGGTGTGAAAAAATATTGAAATCTGACTATAACTTTGGATATTACAGCCAAAGTTCGAGGTCTCCCCCTTTTTTTTTTCCCACCCGATATATATATATATACAGTATATATATATATATATATATATTAGTGATGTAGCGGATGTCATTTTTTTCACATCCGCGGATGCGGATGCAGATGAGGATGTTTGATTTCAACATCCGCGGATGCGGATGCGGATGTCTACATTTTCGTTATTTTTTAGGATATATTCGAGATTTGTTGTGTTTAACGTATATAATAAGTTATTATATAGAGAGAGCTGTAGCTATAATGTAGTATAATTGATTAATTGTACAATAATTGCTGTACTTTTCTCTGAACATATAAAATAATATCAAGCATCTAACTAATATAGAAATCAATTAGTGAATTCGTCTGCAAATAAATTCGTTATATTTTGTTGAGTTTCAGCCACAATTAGAAACCATAATTGTGTTACCAGGATGCGGGACGTGAACCCAACTCAAATGCACCCCACCGACCTCTTTCCCCAACCTCCACCCTTATAGAAAGAGATCTTTAATTAGCTTGATAACTATTTATATTAAGTTTAAAGTTTTATTAGGCATATTTATAAATGAGTAATTAAAATAAAGTAAACTAAGATGTTCATCGTTTAATGTTCAAACTTAATTATAGGAAGGTTATGCTTAAGGAACATTAATTTTTCTGCCTTTTCTGCTGCCAGTCTGTTTCTCTTTTCATCATATATTAATCCAACACTGCTAAATAATCTCTCGCTTGGTACGTTTGTTGGAGGACAGGCTAAATGTTTCCTTGCAAGTTTACTCAAGTATGGATAGATATTCTGCGTATTTTTCCACCAACTAATAGGATTGTCACATGCAGCCAGGCGTTTTTCTTGGTGATAGCTCTCGATCATTTTTACTACATCTTTTGACATCGCGTAGGTCTCGTCATCGCTGCTTGACTCAAGAAACTGAGAGACAGATTCTGTGATAGATTTGCTTGTTGAAGGTGTTGGTTCTGTCACTGAAACTTTTATTCTTTTGGTGGGTGGCGAAGCGACAGATTCAAGAGATTGAAGCTCTTCAACTGCTTTGCCAAGTGATGATTTAACTCGTTCTAATGTACTAGGTGAAAATAACTTAGCTTTGTAACGTGGATCTAAGTAGGTTGCAAGAGAGTAACTTCATACAAGAACAGCCTCTCGTCTTGTCGCTTGCATCACTTTTGCGCACAATGAACTAGTTCTATTAATATAGTAGAATTTGATAATTTCCGCTTATTAATGACATTTTATCTCAACGGTCCACATCCGCACGACATCCGCAGTCCAAAGTGCGGATGCGGATGCGGATGCGAGAAAATGTGCGGATGTTCCGCGGATGCGGATGCGGATGTGACCTACATCACTAATATATATATATATATATATATATATATATATGTGTGTGTGTGTGTGTGTGTGTGTGTGTGTACAGTCAAGGTATGGCGACAATTACAGTAAAAACAATAATTAGTTACAAATACAGTTACTTTGTATATGCTCAATTACAATTATAATTACTGCAGTTGGCAAATGTAATTGATTGCAATTACAATTACATTGAAAATAATTAATTCCAATTCCAATTACTTTTCATGGAAACACCGAATATAAATAAAAGGAAAGGAAAGAAATCTACCATTAATTTACAACCTTAACTTTTTATTTCTATACCCATAGTGTGAATATTATTTTATTTGAACACGTATTTAAATCACAGTTCAGTTAACAGTCAATGCAATACCAGGTGAATTGTTCAATGTTCAGTGGGTTCATTCTCACTGTCACTGTGAATGTAATTGATTTCAATTACAATTACATTTTTATTTACTCAGTTACAATTACACAGGAATTACTTTAAAAAAGTAATAATTACAAATTACAATTAGCCCATGCCTGACATATACATGCATACAACGCTTTTGTTTTATGCAGGAAGGAGGGGCCAAGGGTGAATGCCCGCAAAAGCTTCCTTCCCCCTCCTTTAGAAGAAGAAGAGAACCAAAATGAAGGTCCGGGTTTTTCGAGATGTCGAGACACTCTGCGTTTTAAAGATGGGAGATCATAGACAGGAGGAACGATGGATTGAGGAAGATTGTTCCGGAGTTCACAGGTTGAGTAGATGAAAGATTGAAAATACCGATTAACTCTTGCGTTAGAGAGTTGAAAGGGATAAGAAAGTGTAGAAAGTCTGGTTCTGCATGCTCTCCTTAAAGGAGGAGGCATGCAGCTAGAGAGTTCAGAAAAGCAATATCCGTTATAATAGCTATAGTAAAGAGAGTGTGGCAACATTGCAGCGAAGAGAAAGATTGAAGACAATCAGTAAGAGGCGGGGAATTGATGAGACGAAAAGACTTTGATACCACGTGGTCAAGTACGACTGTGTAGGTTGAGCCACCCGACACATGAGAAGCATGCTCTATACAGGTGCGGACAAGACCCCTGTACAGAGACCGCAACTGAGTGAGGGTGAAAAAACCGCGGAGGCGGTACAGCACACCTAACCTCTTAGAAGCTGTTTTGGAAACAGAGTATATGTGATCTCTCCAGGAAAGATCACGAGAAAAGGAAACGCCAAGAATGTTAAGAGAAGAGGAAGGATTGATTTGTGTGTTGTTGAAAGTAAGGGGATAGTCGTGTGGAAAATTGTGACGAGTAGACAGATGGAGGAACTGAGTTTTTGAGGCATTGAAAGCCACAAGGTTTTCTCTGCCTGCCCCAATCAGAAATAGTAGAGAGATCAGAGGTCAGGTGCACCATAGCCGTCCTACGCGAAGCATGGAGTGACTGCTGTGAGGGGCGCTTTCGGAAGTGGGTGGAGAAGTGAAGAGTGGAATCATAGGGACAGGAGTGAATAGGACAGGAAGTGCGAATTAAAAGACCATTAATAAATAAAAGGAAAAGAGTGGGTGACAGGACAGAACCCTGAAGAACACCACTGTTGATATCTTTAGGAGAAGAACTGTGGCCATCTGCAACTGCAGCTATAGATCGGCCAGAAAGAAAATTGGAGATAAAGTCACAGATAGAAGGATAAAAACCGAAGGAAGGCAGTTTGTAGATTAAAGATTTGTGCCAGACTCTATCAAAAACTTTTGATATGCCTAGCGCAATAGCAAAGGTTTCACCGAAATCCCGAAAGGAAGATGACCAAGAACCAGAGAAATATGGAAGGACATCGCTAGTAGAGCGTCCCCTGCGGAACCCATACTGACGATCTTAAAGAAGACTGTGAGAAGAGAGGTGTTTAATAATTTTCCTATTAAAGATAGATTCAAAAACTTTGGAAAAGCAAGAAATCAAAGGAATTGGACGATAGTTGGAGGGTTGAGAGCGGTCACCCTTCTTTGGGACAGGCTGAATGAAAGCGAACTTCCAACAGGAAGAAAAAGTACAAGATGAGAGACAAAGACGAAAGAGTTTGCCAGGCAGGATGTCAGCACAGAAGCACGGTTCTTAAGAACAACAAGAGAAACACCATCAGGACTACGCCTTCCTAGAGTTGAGGCCAGATAGGGCAGAAAAAACATGCCCCCTTTTGTTATTTAATTTTATACCCATCCTTATACAGGGTGGTCCAAAAGTCCTGCCTCATGGGGGGTATTGGTAGAATATATTCTCTGTAGTATTAACTTAACTTCAGGTTTTCTGTTTTGTTTACAGTGTTAAGGCCTTAAAATTTACAAATGGCAGAACAACAACTAACAGTGTACACTCCCCAAGGAAAGGTAGAATTAGTTCTCGTACATGTTGAGGGTCTCAGTCAGAGGATGGCGGCTGTAGAATTTCACAGAAGACATCCAGGAAAACCACAACCTGATCAGCGAACTGTCGGACGTAGAAGACAGAAAGAGAAGTGGTGGGCCGCGATCAAGCGCAAGTTGGAAAATGTCAGAAAGTACACTAGCAACAGTAATAATGAGTCCAAAACGTTCAAATAGGAAAGATGTGCAAAGAACATGGAACATTTCGCATCAAAGTGTTCTTAGAATGCTTAAAAGGAACAGGTTCCATCTGTACAAAGTCACCTTTGTGCAGGAACTGTACGGAGACGATTGCGACAGAAGACTCGAATTCTGCGAATGGTTTCAAACATCACTTACCACAAAGTCTACCTTACCACAATCCAGTTTCTTCAGTGATGAAGCTTCGTTCCACCTTAATGGACACGTCAATAGGCGTAACAGTGTGTATTGGGCAGATGAAAATCCACATCATGCAATTCAAGGACATTTCCAAGCGAATCCTAAATTAAACGTCTGGCGTGGTATTCATGATTTCAATATTCATTAATAGGAATGTGGCTGGAAACGCTTATTTGTCTCTGCTACAGGACACAGTCGATCCATACCTTGATAATTTAAGCTTGCTGAAACGAATAAACTTCTCTACTTCCAGCAGGATGGTGCTCCACCACAGTTCGCTAGAAATGTTCGGAATTGGTTGAACGAGAACATACCTCATAGGTAGATATGTAGAAGGGATCCGATTGAATGGCCACCACGTTTCCCGGACTTGACTCCACTCGACCTTTTTTTGTGGGGTTACCTCAAGAATACAGTGTACGAAAATCGTCCAAGAACACTTGAACAATTAAAGAACAATGTCAGTACTCTATGCAAAGGCATTACTACTGACACTATTGCAAATGTGTACAACAGCTTATGTACTCGTATTAGATTGTGCAGTGAAATGCAAGGCACAGTTTGAAAATGAGGCAGGACTTCTGGACCACCCTGTATAAGGACATACCAATAATATTTATATTTCCATATTTGTTGACGTTCAGAGATAGTACTAAATAATTTCCTTTAAATCTGTACACATACACGCAATAACTAAAGAACACTCAATGTCCTACACAGACACAGTTTTACATATTCAACAATTCCTTCACTTAGAAGGGCATTGGTTTCATTGTCTATAAAATAAATAAAAAAAATTAAGGTATTAAAAAAAACATGAATTACACAGTGTAACAAACAATTGTTTATCTTGATTTTTCAATGCTTCTTTGATTATTTAGGTATGATGATTTTAATTTTGGCATTCGTTTTTCTCTACTATCACTAGATTTTTAAAGGAATACAAATTTTGAATTTTCATAATTTTTGCATATATTAAATATATTGAAGGTTTTCTCAACTTTTCTTTTGTTATTGTGTGTATGTTTCAATGTTTTAATAATAATTTTTAACTCCTATTGAATTTTTTCAGATTTTCATGACTAGTACTAGGGCTTGTAAGCTATGTCCAAACTCATTTTGCTATGTTTACGGATATTACATTGCCCCAAACCAGGTCAAGCACAAGATTGTTGTTGGCACTAAGTTTTACTTAGAATATGAAACTTATTTTGGAATGCCTATGGGTGACGAAGACAAATCATGAGCACCTCAGTTCTGCTGTGGTAGCTGCCGATCAACATTGGAAGGATGGTTACGTGGTAGTCGCAAGTCTATGCCATTTGCAATTCCTCAAGTTTGGAGAGAGCCCACTAATCACCGTGATGACTGCTACATTTGCATGGTTGACATTGCAAAGTGCAAGAAAGCTAAAGATCGAAGAAATATAATATACCCAAGCATACCATCTTCCATTGCCTCAGTTCCACACAGTGAAGAATTACTAATTCCCAATCCACCTTCCTTAGAAGTAACTTCAGAAGTGGAATCATCTAGTGAGCAGGATGACAAGGTTGACTTCAAAGGAGCATCATCAAGTAAGTCTCCACACTTCCCAAATCAACAAGAATTAGATGACTTAATAAGAGAACTAAATCTTACTAAAGTCTTACTAAATCCAATGCATAACGGTTAACATCACGTCTCCAAGAATGGAATTTATTAGATACTAGCTGCAAGGCTTCAAACTACAGGAAAAGGCATCTGAGTTTTGCATCTTTCTACGCAGTTCATGAGTCTTTGTGTTGTTGTTCTGAAACAATGGCTCACTCAGTTCACCTAAAAAAAGACTGAAAATTTAAAGCATTTAATGGAGAAGATCAACTATGAAAGATACAAATGGGATGTCTGTGGAGACTTTAAAATGCTGGGTTTCCTACTTGGATTGCAAGGTGGATATACAAAGTTTTCATGCTTCCTTTGGTTATGATACAACAGAGCAACAGGCCAGCACTATGTGAGAAGGGAATGGCTTGCCAGAGAGCATTTAAAGCCTGGTACTCACATTGTTATAAACATGCTCTTGTTCAAACAGACAAGGTCTTGCTGCCACCTTTACATATTAAACAAGAACTTGTAAAACAACTTGTGAAAGCCTTGGATACTCATGGTGAGTGATGCCTTCCAACATATGAGGGGTCGCGCGTCTTAAGATGCCTAAGCGCCACCACAGGCGGCGAAAACGTGTTTTTGATGGATATCACTATTTTCACCCTTCCTCTATCGCGTGGTTTGGGTTATAATGACCTTACGACACTAGAAGTATGGTTGAAAACCTTAAGAAGCGAACTACTTTTTTCACCTCTATCGCCAGCCAAAAGTTCACCCAAAGTTCGGCATAATAAGGAAATCAAAAAAATTAAAAATATATATATATATAAAATATAAAATATGAAAATCTATTCCAAAAACTCATCAACATCTTCATTAGCATACTTAGAACTCTAATTTAGCCAAAAATGAACGTTCTAGCTCAATTAATAACAAAGATACTATTGCCAGAATATTGGTGAACTTTGGAGGCGATTTCTGGCGAATTTTAATTTTGGCGCCTAGGTACCTTAAGACGCGGGACCCCTCATATACAATCAATGTTCCTAAAACTCTCTGAAGCCAAAGTCAAATGAGGAATATTTGTTGGACCACAAGTAAGGCAGATGCTGGCAAGCAAAGAGTTAGAAGACAAAATGACTGCTGTTGAAAAGAATGCATGGCAAGCATTTCGGCTTGTGAAAACTACAATGGGCTTGCTGAAAATTTGATTAAAAATTTTGAAAGACTGGGCTGTAGAATGTCATTGAAACTTCGCTATTTACCTTCTCACTTGGACTTCTTCAGAGCAAATTTAGGTGACATGAGTGAAGAACATGGTGAAAGGTTCCATCAGGATATTCAAATTATGGAGAAGAGGTGTCAGGGTAGGTGGGATGCAGCAATGATGGGTGAATACATCTGGTGTTTGCTTCGAAGTAATGATGGTTGGTGATCACAAAAGAAATAGCCGATCAAAAAATCATTTCTAAATTACCCAATTAATATGTCCAAATACATGAGGCACGCTGTTTTAATTAAATAATTGCTGTTCTAAGATGATGTATTGACTTAATTTGATAACGGGATGCTTTTTTTTTCTGTTTATCATGCTAAAACTTTCATAATAAATTAAAATATAGCATAAGTAGTATATTCACATGCAAAATCTTATTTTTGGTTTGGTGAAAAATCAAGGGATGCAACAAGAAACCAATATCATTTTTGTAATCAGCATACCCAAATTCATAAAGAAACTGAAAAAAAATGAGATAAACAGAAAATTTCAAAATTTTTGTTACACAAATGTCTCTGTAATTATTAACTCGATATACTGTACTCGTATAGTGTTAATAAATTAAAAATAATTGGGCAGAAAGAAAACATTTGAATATTTGTATAAGCTAATGCGGAAATGTGAGTACGGAGTGTGGATCTCCTCCGTTTCCTTTCTCGGACCAGGTAAGCCTAATCAGTTGGCTTAAAGTGACCCATTTGACCTTCGATTCCGTCGAGTTCGACGACATATCTCGCTCCTTTCATCATGGACCATTAAATAAATCCAATTATTATTATTATTATTATTATTATTATTATTAACTGTGTTTGTTGGATGCACCATCTCGAAAACGTTAATTTTCCCTGTTAAAAATTTCAGTTATGATTTTTGTTTTTGTTTTGATGTGAAAATCCATTTGGAATCGATTCTATTTTCGGTTCCATCCTCAAACGAAGACCTTTACTCTCTCTCTCTCTAGTTTTGTATATATATATATATATATATATATATATATATATAGGAAAATTATTTCACGAAAGTAACACGTGCAAAATATTTATGATGAATAAAACCACGAAGGAAAGGAAACAGAGAGCGGTGCTCAGTGTTCCTGAGGATGTCATTAGACGAAAGCGCTTGAGCACCACTCTGTGTTATCTTTTATTCGTGGTTTTATTCATCATATATATATATATATATATATATATATATACGGTGTGTACTGGTGGTGTAGTAGTTAGCGTCGCTGACTACGAATCCATCGGCCCCAGGTTCGATACCCGGTGACGGCAGCAGCCGCGCAGCAAAACCCAGCTGTTCATTCTTCCACACAATAAAGAAAGTGGTTGGTAGGTAAATGGGTACCCTGGGTAGCCTAGTGGTTAAGACGCTGGGCTGCTGGTGGGGCGTGGTTCGGATTCCACTTTAAATTGTAGGTCTAAGGTGGAGTGAAAAGCTTGACCTTCGTCAGAATGAACAATTCGGGCGGAAGCTAACCAAAGGTTATATATATATATATATATATATTGTGTGTGTGTGTGTGTGTGTGTAGAGAGAGAGAGAGAGATGGAAGGTTGGCAGTAATATTACCCATAATTTTTAATCCGTAGGAGCAAGTAGTTTACGTCCCCCTGACGCAAAAGGGGACACAAGCTACACTAGGATCTTTAGGAGACATTTTTTAAATGAATCCATCAAATAAAACGTTAAAACTAACGAAACTATTACGACTTAACCTAACCAACCGTCAATTTATATATACACAGTATATATAAATTGACTATTGGTTAGGTTAAGTCGTAATAGTTTCGTTAGTTTTAACGTTTTATTTGATTAGGTACACGCGGACAAAGTTATACATTTACATTTACAGTGTATATTCCCTCAACTATCATTAGGCCTATCCCAAACGCACGTGCATTCTTTATATCATTACTAGGCTGATTCAATCATCTAGCCTACTTAATCAGAGTGTCATGTTTTCCATTCAATGTACCAAACGCACGTGCATTCTTTATATCATTTACTAGGCCCATTCAATGTTCGGTGCTACTGTAGTATGCGGTCTACCTACGATTGGTTAGGTTTATTCATGATATTTTCGTCAAAACTAACGAAAATATCATGACTAAACCTAACCAATCGTCAAGGGCGACTGACAATGGGATGTAAACAAACAATTAGTAAACAAGATAAGAAGCTATAATTAAAAGGTAGACCGCCGAATCGTAGGTAGACCGCATACTACAGTAGCATCCAATGTTCTATGTTGCAATTGTTGCATGCCATTTACATACCATCGATGAGTATATTACTTATTACGTGTCAATTAAGCTATTAACATTTCATCTTATTAGCTAAGTCTATGTCATAAGCATAACGTAAAACTATCAATTAATTACCGTTAATTCTTTGTTATACCACGGTGAATAAATAACGGCTTTATTTTCATAATAAAAATAAAGTACCGAAACTTATTCTATTCAGTGTACCAAAACGTACGCGCTTTCTGTGTCATTAATAGGCCTCTTTCACAGATCATTTATGCATAATCTGTAGCATCCCTAATCAGTGTATTACATAACCTATTTGTTATATTATTACGTACATGCAGTATTTTTGTATTCACTAAGTTTCATATTTCAGGTTGTGTCCCATTTTGTATACCATTAAGCCTCACATAAACGAGCGTATTTCAAAGGTCATTATAGAATTGTTAAGCTTTCTAGTCAGTGTCTTTCCATTGTAATTTTCACTGTGAAAATTAATATAAATATTTTCTTAATTAAACTACAAAACCATAAGGTACTTTTTATAACCTTAATATTAATTTGCTTGGGTGTAATCCAAGCTGGTTACCCTCGCATAAAATCTTTATATATATATATAATATATACATACATACATTTAACTGCAATGACCGCGCATTATATTAACGTATAGAAACGACGTAAGTATAGAGGAGTGTTCTGCACACTAGGAAGAGAAATAACAAACAAATGAAAAATAAGGCACCCGCCCGGTCGGGTGCCTTATTTTTCATTTGTTTGTTATTTCTCTTCCTCGTGTGCAGAACACTCCTCTATACTTACGTCGTTTCTATACATATAATATATATATATATATATATATATATTCGGGTGGTCCGAAAAAAATGACGCATTTTTTAAAAATTAATATCTCAGTAACCCCCTTCCTTATCATGACAATTTTTATATGCAAGATACTTTCAAACTTTTTTTTGAATGCAAGAAACGGAATTCTGATATCTTTTATAGTTTTCTCGCAATTAACAAAAGTAACAACATGGGTCAAAAAAACAAAAATCGCAATATAATATCCGTTTTTTATACGATATCATTTTTATACGATATCATGCGATATTTTTGCAAGTTATTACAAAACTCTACAGGAATGAACAAGTCAAATTGTGGATATTTTATTTTTTAACAATTCGTCAGTACCCTTAATGATGTTGTCAGAGGAAGATCGTATTCTCATTAAAAATTGTTACTGTGAAAAAGGATGGAAGACTGGAAGGTTATTGCAAGAGTTTCCCGGCAAAAAGTGGAAAAGGCGTGCAGTGGAAAGACTCTTAAAGAAGATTCGCGAATCGGGAAGTACTGCCAGAAAACCAGGAAGCGGTAGACCTAAAACAGCTTCGGTTCCAGAAAATGTGGATTACATCAACGATAAAATCTGCTCTCAAGAAGATAAACCAGGAAGTCATTTGTCACAAAGAACAATTGCTAAACATTTGAATATTGGAAAGACTTCTGTACACCGAATAATTAAAGCACAAAAACTAAAAGCCTTCAAAAGAATAGTATCTTCTAGAAAAAGTGATACTGTTAAGGATAAAAGAAAAACAAGGTGCAGAAAGTTACTTGATAATTTCTCTGTCGTTGATATTAAAAAGATAGTCTTCACGGATGAAAAAGATTTCACTCTAGAAATTCCGCGAAACCGTCAAAATGATGTTGTCTACGGGCGTGGTAAAAAGTGTGACATTTCAATAAACAGATTGTATCATGAAACGTCAAGATTCTCCAAAAAGGTTATGATATCTGCAGGGGTCTCTTGGAATGGCAAGACAGATGTTCATTTATTGAAACTGAAAAGACAAAGGTGAATTCTGCAAATTACATTGAACTTTTAAGAACAAAATTGTTGCCGGATTGTCGTCGCCTGTATCAAGAAAATGATTTCATATTTTAACAAGATGGAGCACCGTCGCATACAAGCTACGCCACACAGTCGTTTCTGATTAGCAATACACCAAAATTAATAACGAAAAATGAGTGGCCACCACAAGCCCAGATTGTAATCCTATGGACTACTCAATTTGGGAGTTACTAAAAGAGAAGGTTTACCGAGGTCGACGAGAAAAATTCACCGAATCAGAATTAAAAAGTAAAATACTTGAATCTTGGCAAGAAATTGGCATTAATGAAGTAAGAAGTATTATTTTTGTGTGGAAGAAAAGACTTAGATTAGTGTGTCAACAGAGTGGTGGTCCAATCGATCATTTACTGTAAATTAATTAGTTAAATTTCTGATTAAATTTTTCCTTTCTCATGATATTCGTTTTTTTGACCCATGTTGTTACTTTTGTTAATTGCGAGAAAACTATAAAAGATATCAGAATTCCATTCTTGCATTCAAAAAAAGAAGTTTGAAAGTATCTTGCATATAAAAATTGTCATGATAAGGAAGGGGGTTACTGAGATATTAATTTTTAAAAAATGCGTCATTTTTTCGGACCACCCGATATAATATATATATATATATATATATATATATAGATACACACAGACCGTGCATGGAACAAGGAACTCTTCTGGGATAATTAAATCCACTATAGTCCGAATAAGTAATGGTAAATGACAAATACCATAATTTTCTTTTTCATGATGCTAGCCCGACGTGAGCAACGGGTCACTCGCAAAGAGGTCCCATAAATATAGCTTCCCTCACCAGCTATCTGCAAAGCAGACAGGATCCAGCTTTGGGACATGGATCTAGGGTTTAAAGCAGCCTAGCCCTGCTACATTTAGAACCTCAATATAAGCAAAAGACTCATTTACCATTACTTATTCGGACTATAGTGGATTTAATTATCCCAGAAGAGTTCCTTGTTCCATGCACGGTCTGTGTGTATCACAAAAAACTCAGGGGACCATTCTGACCATTCTGAGTTCATTCCCATATATATATATATATATATATATATAGAGAGAGAGAGAGAGAGAGAGAGAGTTTGTTCTTCTATACAATAATAATAAGAATGTATTATAATATGTGGTAAACCTAAAAAGTTTGTAAAGGAATAAAAGTAACATCACAAAGTGATAAATTCATGAAAGAATGAATATACGAATGAATTAATAGAATAATAGAACGTAAACATAATCACTATAAACATTATATAAAAATATCAAATCTGCATTGAAACTTGTCGAAAGTCATTATGAAAATGTAATAGAATATGTGAAGAAATCGCAAATTTTTTAAATTAAATTAACATTTTGTGAGTTTAGGTTTTAAAACGATTTAATATTCATTTTTCAGAAAAAATTACGGGTCAATCCCAGAATAGGCACCTGATGTACCTCAATCCCAAATGAAGCACCTGCGTTCAACCTCAATCCCAGAATAGGCACCTTGCAAGGAATTAAATTAAAAAAACCTGATGATTACAAAATTTATTGTTTATACAAAGTTTATTACAAATGTAATAAAGGCAAAGTTATAAAAGGTTTAAAGTGGTTTAATGAATAAAGAAAATTTTTAGATATTATAAATTCCTGCAATATGAGCCCGAATGTTTCTGAATACATCTGAAGCAAATCTATCTTGCCACATAAATTGGTATAGATATAGGTTAGGTTAGGTTAGGTTAGAGTTGATTTTTTCAAATATTGATAAAAACAATGAAATTATATCTCTAAAAACTGTTTATATTTTTTTCTCCTCAATCCCAGATTAAGCACCTGTGTTTTGCCTCAATCCCAGATTAAGCACCTAAAAATGATTTCAGGTGCCTATTCTGGGATTGATCCAAAATTACGCGTACGCATCCGTAGGACAAAGTACACCATATACTCAAAACGCGTATATACGTATAAATATAAATACGTGTTCCCGTGCAAATACATCGATACGTTTATGTATGACCATATTCCAGAACGAATAAGCGACAAAACTCCAATTTTAGGCGCGAAAGAACCAATTCTATTTCTTTCCTATCGTAACAATTAGGTTTCAAACGCTCATAAACAAGAGCATTTGAAACCTACAGTAAATGTTACGATGGGAAAGAAACGGAAGTTCATTCCAATTTGTGGTATCATTTGTTGTATGAAAACGCGAATTAAAGCCAAAAAAATAAATAAAAAAGTGAAGAGAGACGTCGATTACAAAGTTTTGAAATATGACCATCATTAGGATTTTACAATTACAATCCACAGTTACACAAGCTGGCCTCTCTCACAAATGTCATCTGAGGAGGAGACCTCAATGCTAAAGACACTAGTTGATACCTGCACAACCAAAGCAACACCAGAATCGCGAACATAGCGACACAACTAAACAGCCTCTTCATTCTTAACAATACAGAAGAACATACACATACCACATCAAACAGGATACTCAAACTCCTCCTCCACAGACATAACGTTCTGTTCCCCCTCACTAGCAATACATACACACTGGAGAACAGAAAAACAACTGTCATCAGACCACCTGCCCATCATCATACAACACGTTCTGTACTCTGCCCTAACAGCCTTAGGCACACTTACAGAAATTACGAGGAAACTGATTGGGAACAGTTCAAAATACAGACTGAGGAACAATTCACCACATTAAACAGCACACCCATCATAAACATCAATACAACACTCAAGACATTTAATCAGATCATCAATAATGCAAACAAATACATACCCAAGGGCAACATTAGGAAATACAACCCAAATTACACTAGAGAAATAGCCCACCTCATAAGGCAACGTAACAACCACAAACATAACACACAAACACCACACACAGAAGTCATAAAACAGCAGATACAACAGCTCAACACAGAAATAAACAACAAACTTAAAGAAAAACAAACAGAAACATTTAGGGAATTCATAACAACACTAAACCACTCCACAGATACATCCAGGCTATGCAAGACTATAAACAGCATTACCCACTCTAACAGCGGCATTCACACCTCACACGCGGCTATCTGTCGCAGCCAAAATAATATCCCAACATATACACAACAAGCTAACATTCTAGTTAATCACTACGCAAAGATAAATCACTTAAACAGAGATAACAATCAGAAACACGCAGACAGACAAACAGCCAGACACAAGAAAATCTACAGACTCGACACGACCATTACACCCTTCAATACACACCAGACCACCAAGATCATCAAAAACATTAAGAATTCGAAGGTTACTGGGCCAGACAACATATCTAACATACACCTGAAACACTTGGGCCCACAGGGAATAATAGCTCTCACAAACATCAGCACATATTCATACCAACACTGTATTATTCCTGACATATGGAAACAAGATAAAATTATTACACTACTCAAACCAAACAAAAATCCAACAGAACCAGTTTCCTATAGACCCATTACTTTACTATGCACACCTTCCAAAGTAACAGAAAGACTGATCTTACAAATCACCAACCCACACATACCACTATCGCCCACTCAACATGGATTCAGACCTCACCACTCAACCACGACATTACTCACTAGCCTCACGCAGCACATCATGGATGCTATCCCATGGATGCTATCCCACGCTTCCCTCTCATAAACAAAATACTCAACACAAACATGCACAATAACACCAAAAGGTGGCTAAGCAACTATCTTTCAGGAAGATGCTCACATGCCACATTTAATGGCAAGTCATCCAAAACAAGCTTTTTCCGAACGGGGTCCCTCAAGGCTCTGTTCTCTCACCAACACTGTTCATCTTATACATGCATGACATTCCAACACTCACAGATAACAAGCTTACCTTATCATCATATGCAGATGACATCACTCTAACATCCACCCACAACAACATCGACACCGCTACAAATAACCTACAAGCAACACAAAAGAACACCAGATAACTCCACAGATTACACTAAACACCACCACATTCCACACATCACAGAACAAAAATACTTTTGCAAACCACATTCAGGACATTAAAAACAAATATACGTCAAGACTTAACACGCTTAGGGTACTAACAGGCACAAACTTTGGACACCAGCAGGAAACAACATCACTCGTATACAAACAATATATTCGCTCAGTTATGGACTATGCTAGCCCATGCTGTGCACCCATTATCTCAAATACACACATAAACACCTTACAGACAATACAAAACAACGCACTTCGTATCATTACAGGATGTACTCAAACAACACCAATGGAACACCTGTACACAGAAACAAAAATACTGAAAGTTAGGGAACATTTAGACATGAAGGGAACACAATTCATGGCAGCAGCGACAACTAACCCACAACACCCTTGCCACTACATGTGCAATCATGCACCAACACCTCGCACCATTAAGGTAACACCAGAGAATTATAACCAAATACTCCATTCCATACCACGCCCCACAGACATCACACAGTACAGAAAACACACACACACACACACACACACACACCTAACCCACAAAGCACTGACACGACTCGGTCCGAATGCGGTCCTAGGTGCGAAGCCGCCACCCATTGACGGGTCAGAGACCAGCCTGAGCAGATCGGATCGAGTTAACTTAGCACGATTCCGACGTGGACATCACCCCAACTTACAGATATATAAACACAGACTAGACAACTCGACAGACGACACCTGCCACCTGTGCCAGGACACACCACAAACAATTGAATACATTATGACAGACTGTACCACTCTAACACAACATAGAACCCAACACAACATCACTAGTACGCTGAACCTCTGGTCCACTCCGGAGAGGGCGATCGGTTACCTGCGTGCTGCCGGCTTGCTCGATCAGAGTGGGCTAATCGGCTAACCAACAACTTCGAATTAAATTTTAATTTTAAAATTAAATTTTAAGAGTGGAAATCTTTTGTTGAATGCAAAGCAAATGTACTGAATCAGATACTTTATGAACGAGATTCCAGATGAGGTAAAACATTTTTCTTAACAGGGTTTTTTTAAGTTTATAAATAATAAATAGATGCGTAAATCCTTTGTATTTTTGGCCAACAAAATGCGAATAGGAACTAAATTTCTAAGCCTTAGGTCTAATTGACATATGATGTTTTGCTCTAAATTTTAAAATATTTGCGTCTTCAGTATACAGGGTGGTGCAAAAGTTACGCATCATACGAATTTTCAGTGTTGACTCTAATACAGGGTGTACACAAATTATCTTTACAACTTCTCTCTCAAATAAAAATATTAGAAAACGAGCTACACATATCGTTTTTGCGCGATCTGTGAGAGAAAGTAATAAAGTTTCACACAACGTCAAACACATTCAACATGGGCACCATTTGTCACACGTAAGACGTACAGACGGTATTCTATCGCCATCCATGTTCGCTGCAACATTTCAACGTCAACTCTTGCAACAGCAGCAGCAATTCTGGTCTTTAAATCGTCAATATTGGCCACTGGAGTTGTGTACATGCAGTCTTTTTCATCCCCCCCCCCCCCGGCCAATCCACCGATTTGGGAAATGCATGTTAAGGAAATTTCGTACCAATTTCGTAATTTGTGTACACCCTGTACAATAATCTGACATCTGACAACCAAAGCTGGGCACTTGCGTTTTTTTTTGCGGTACTGCGGTATTGCGGTACTACCGCACTACCAAACCGGTACCGCATAACGCAGTACCGCAAAAAATGCGGTAGCGGTACTGCTGTACTTTCAGCGATCCTTTGCGGTACTGCGTTATGCGGTACCGGTTTGGTAGTGCCGGTAGTACCGCAGTACCGCAAAAAAAACCGCAAGTGCCCAGCTTTGCTGACAACTACCACGTGAAACTTTATTACTTTCTCCCACAGATGGCGTAAAAAGGGTATGTGTATCTCGTTTCCGAATATTTTTATTTGAGAGAGAAGTTGTAAAGATAACTTGTGTACACACTGTATATTATTTTTTCTTTTAGGTAGGGGATGGCTGCGAAGTTAACAATAAACGAGAGGGTGAGCTTGGTTTTAATGTATGGAATACCAGGTACAGGTACTACAAAGCGATCAATCGCTACAGAATTTAATAGAAAACACCTGGAGAGACCTCCAATTGATCAGACAAATGTTGGAAGAGTAATTAATTGATTTAAAGAAAAGGGAAGTGTTCATAACCACCCGCGTAGAGGTAGGCCAAGAACTTCATCCGACGAAGCAACAACAACAACAACAATGGTATTAGGTCATCCCTTACAAAGTCCAAAAATGTCGACGAGAAAGCTTTCTCAGGAGACAAGAGTCGAATTCTAAAGAAACATCATTTCCATCCCTACAAAGTCCAACTTATTCAGGACCTGCACGATGATGATACAGACCTTAGAAAGGAGTTTTGCGAATGGTTCTTACAACCATAGACGTATGGGCCCGATTTTGTCCGGGACGGGGCAAGCAAGTTTTGACCGAAAAAAATAAGCGAAACCAAAATCGATTTTTAAGTCATATTTTTATTAAACACTATTTGTCGGTATACACAACTGTACAAAGGCTGAGCACCAAACAAGTTACAACAACAGAGTAAGTTGTAATTGTTTTGGGACGGGTTTTCCTTTCTACAATTAAATAGTGCATGGTTGAAGATCTGAAGACATACATTTCGGGCAAAGAGATGATGTCCTATATGAAAATCATAAAAAGTTTCGGGTGAATTCGTGGTGATTGAAAATATGTGTACTGGGCTTTTGCTGGAATTTTCGGGTGTAATTGCCCGAAAAAATTCAGTCGGGCTGAATTTCGGGAGTTCAGTTGACCCCCCACCCCCACCGCCTCCTACGCCTATGCTTGCAACAACCCAGCCTCATCCGTTGGATCATGTTCAGTGACGAGGCGATATTTCACCTCAACGGAAATGTCAATAGACATAATGCACGCTATTTGGCTAACGACAAACCACACTGGATGGAAGCGACTCATGTGCAGAATGATGCATAGGTTATGGTGTGGGCGGCGATATGGAGCGATCGATTAATCGGTTCGTACTTCTTTGATGGTAATGTGACAGGTAACACTTATATGCAAATGCGGCAGACATTTTTAATGCCTATTCTGTACGACATTCCATTGGCACAACGGGTACACCCGTGCAGTAGCGTATTAAGGGGGGCCAGTGGGGCCAGGCCCAAGGGCCCAGCTGTTTTAGGGGCCGATGTTTATAATGATATCAATGATAAATTTGGAATGCTCAACAACATCTCTAAACTAACTTCAGAGGAAGCATCAAAAGCAACAAAAATCTGGCTAGTCCATTACCCAAATGATTTTGAGGACAGCTTCCCATTTGAGTTTCAGCATTTTGTACTGTTTGTCAAACAAAACGCCTTAGCTGACCCTCGCCCATTGGGAGTACTACAGGAAGTTCACAAATTGAAGGCTGTTTTCCCAAATGCTTTCATTGCTTATCGCATTTATTTGTGTTTGATGATGTCAAATGCAACTGCGGAGCGTTCTTTTTCTCATTTCAGCATGATTAAAAATGTTAAACGTCAATTGCTAACCTAAAAGAAATTGAAAAATCTGTCATTGTTATGCATAGAAAAGAATATTTTGCAGAATTTAAATACTGAGCTTGTGATTGGAAAATTTAGTGATATGAAGCAGCTCAAAAACCTTTTGTATACTGGTGGTGGATGATTTTGTGACCAACTTTGGTAGATTAGTAGTGGACTTGTAGTTGTGTAATTGGTTTGGTGTAAGTGTAGCAGCTTGGTATTTGTGTAAAACTTGCATTATTTGATTTAGAAATAAATGTTTTATTAATTTACATGACTCGAACATTTCTCTTGTTGAGGAACCCCAAGAATATTTTGGCCCCAGGGCCCAAAAATCCTTAATACGGCACTGCACCCGTGGTTCTAACAGGACGGTACACCGCCACATTTTGCAATCATCGTCCGTAACTTTTTAAATGTGACGTTCCCAAACAAATGGAATGAATGACGAGGTTCAGTCGAATGGCCACCAAGGTCACCAGACCTCACGCCTCTTGACATCTCATGTCGGTCGTCTGTACTGATCGTCCTAGAAACATAGAATAATTGAAGGAGAAAATCAGACACAACTGTGTCAAGATCGGCATAAGCGTGTTAAGAAAAATTTAAACATCATGTTTACATCGATTCGAAAAGTATATACAGGTGGATGGCCAGCAATTCGAACAGTTACCTTTATTTGTCCTATGATGCATTACTTTTCCACCAAGAAAACCACGAAGGAAAGGAAACACAGAATGGTGCTCAAGCCCTTTCGTCTAATGACATCCTCAGGAACACAGTGTTCCTGAGGATGTCATTAGACGAAAGCGCTTGAGCACCATTCTGTGTTTCCTTTCCTTCGTGGTTTTATTCATCATATATATATATATATATATATATTATATGTGTGTGTGTGTGTGTGTGTGTGTGTGTGATGCATTTCTAAACAAGTGAAGAACAAAGCGAGCTAAGAATAGAAAGTAACAAATGTTACTTTGAGGTGCATCGAGGAAACGATTTGGAAGAAAGATAAAATTCAAGGTAAGGAGTTTTATTTTAAGTAAAGCATCATTGTTTAGGCCTATGAAAAAGCGTGAAGAATGGGTTTGGGGATCTCATCACCCAATCGGTTTCGAGAAAGTAATTTTTGGAGACCCCTTATAAAGTCCTGATCGATGGACAGTGTTTTGTGAGCATCATTGTTCGTCAGACCGTGTTTGAAGCAGAAGAGAAAAATCCCTTTAAGTTGGTAAGGTTTAAAAGTTTAAATAACTGCATTTTTTTAAATTTTACCCTTAAAGCGCTATTCCTTCTTATTGTTACTATTATTGTTTGCTGTTTAGTTATTGTTATCATTTATTGTTGCAAAGTTTCCTTCGTGATGGTCCAACTAAGCCCAAGACATTTTCTCTGGACGGATGATTGGGAGTCTTTGTTCTTTTCTTTTCGTACAGTTTAATGAAATATTTTGACTGACTTAAGCTTTGTAAAAAAAGGAAACGTCATTTACACGCAAAATATACAGCACTTAAATGATCAAAAAGTTAAAAATCGAAATACTCAGGTTAACTCTTGAAATTTTTCAGTACATTTACTTAGTTACCAGAAATAAAAAAAATTTACGAGTCCAGGGATTAAATTTTAAGTTTCAGAATTACATACTACTGAACTTAATTTGGCATGAAACGACTATAGGGATGGGATAGGGCAATGTTAGTATAATCTTTAAAAATTTGAGCTACCCTTTATATTTATTCATTTTTGTAAAACGATGAATTGTTAAAAAATAAAATTGTTTCAAACTTTAAATTTGAGAGTAAACATTATTTTTCACAGCAAACATTTTCGTTTATGTTTTGTACCTCAGACGTTTCGACAAATCTTTGTCATCATCAGTGAATTATAAATCTTAAAACCTTAAAACAAAAATAAGAATAAATAATTAAAATTGCATCAATACAAAAGAAAATAAAAAATATTAAAATTAAATTGAAATTACCTCGACTGGTAAATACACAATGATTACGTCACCCTCCATATTAAGCAGATACTGAGAGAAAACTGTATGGTCAGTTACATTGGAAGGTATGATATATTTATGAAAGTAGGTGTTTGTTTTTGTTTTGGGAACCAATTGTTTAAGTTGTATGTTTTATAAATATAAGATTAGCGCTATACTAACATTATTAACAAGAAGTTACCAAATTTGTTCGGATTACTTTTCATTAAACGAAGAATTTAAATTTTTAAGACAGTACTTTATTAATAATTACTACCCTTCTAATCTTTTTGACAACAAATTAAAGAAGTTTTTAAATAACACTTCTAATACTAAACTCCCCATAACCACAGTACAGAAATAAACCAGATATATTAAATTACCTTTTTATGGTTATTTAGCATCACGTATTCGAAGTGAAGTGTCCAAACTGCTTATGTCTAGTTATCACCAAATAAATTTTAGATTCGCCCTCGTCAACTCACTTAAATTGTCAAATTGTTTAAAGTTCAAAGACAAATTCCCCAAAACTGTATGCCCTAATGTTGTTTATAAATACACGTGCGACAGCTGTAAGGCTGCGTTATCGGCAGTACTCAACTCCGACTGGAGGTACGCCTTTCTCAACATTTGGGCTTATCAGTCCGTACCAACCGTTCCCTCAGTAGCCCACCACAATCCGCAATTAGAAACCATAGTAATGAAAACAACCATCCCCTTCACAAAACTCAGTTCGAAATTCTAACAAGAACCAATAACCTTACAGAACTCTGAATTTGAGAATCTTTGTACATCGATAGAAACAAACCCTCCATTAACAACAATAGTTCATCTTACAAATTACAGCTCTTCTAACTAACCAACCAACCTACTTTCATAAATATATCATACCTTCCAATGTAACTGATCATACAGTTTTTTCTCAGTATCTGCCGAATATGGAGGTTGACGTAATCATTGTGTATTTACCAGTTGAGATGAGGTAATTTTAATTTAATTTAATTTTAATGATTTTAATTTTCTTTTGTATTGATGTAATTTTAATTATTTATTCTTATTTTTGCTTTAAGGTTTTAAGATTTATAATTCACTGATGATGACAAAAGATTTGTCGAAACGTCTGAAGTACAAAAAATAAACGAAAATGTTTGCTGTTGTGTTGGTCCTTCTTTTCATCTGAAACTCCGTTTCCCTAAGGAGAAGTCAATAGCTTTGATATATATATATATATATATTTTTTTTTTTTTTTTTTTTTTTAATAAATACAAACAGGAAATTAAAGCGAGATTTTTGGAAAAAGTATAAAAACAGTTCTTTTAAAACAATACATTGATTCGCATCTATTCTCTACTAATACCTAAAAATATTAAGTTATCAGCTTAATTGTTTTATTTACCTTAAAAGTTTCATTAAATATACTTAGATAACAAGCACCCGTTCGGTGAACCTTGATATTTGGTATATCTCAAATTTCAAATACTGACGTTGGACCAATATATATATATATATATATAATTATATATATATATATATATATAATAAGCAAACAACCACAGGGATAAGATTCCTTATAACACAAAAAATGTTTTAGTGTTACCATTCAGAGAAAATTTCCTTGATCTGCGAATCTGCTGAGGACTTTTAACGTAAATATTGCGTTAAAAAATTTAGATGTAATTAAGAATTCATTGATTAAGAACTCCCCGTTAAGTGAACATGGTTGTGTATATAAAATCCCTTGCACAATATGTAATAAATTTTACATTGGCCAAACTGGTAAGACCCTTGAGTTACGTATTAAACAGCATCAATACAGTATAAGAAGTGGCCAGGAATCTAACGCCATTTTCATTCACGTAAGAGATACTAATCATCCCATCGATTGGAAAAATGCTTCCAAATTAAGGTTTAGTAAATCTATTGTTAGCAGAAATATACTGGAATCAAGTGTGATCAAGAATAATGCGGATTTGGTCCTTAATATTAGTCCTGGGTTGTATAAATTAGATTCGTGCATTGTCAGAAAGCTGGCGAAGGGCCTACTGTTTTCTTGACTGCATTCTTGCCCCCTTAATGGTTTGCCCTGGTTAAATAAATAAATATTATTGTAAGAACTGTTAACATTCTTATGTGTCTATTTTAATTGTAATATTTCTTTCGTGTATAATCTTTGGTTGCTGGGGGGTTTATTGGACTTTTCAACTGGGTTGCTTTTGGGAAAACAACTTTTCCAGACTGTTTGTAGAAAAATTTTGTAATATTCTGTAAGACGATGGCACCATTCCCTTTGTTTTCATTAATTTCTGGCCATTTAATTTCCTGCTTTAATTAAATATTAGTGTTAATAACCATTATAATAATTTTTGTTTTCTGTACTGGTGTTTTGTCTAATTTCATCTATATAGTCTTTTTATATTTAGTAATTTAGCAGCCTACAGATTATGTTATCTATTTGTTATCTACGTTATCTATTTGTTTTTTCATTAAATTCTTGCCAATTAATTGCCTGCTTTAATTAAATATTAGTGTTAATAACCATTATAATAATTTTTGTTCTGTATTGGTTTTTTTTTTGTCTAATTTCATCTATATACATATTTAGTAATTTAGCAGCCTACAGATTATGTTATCAATTGAAAAAATCTTTAGAGGGCTTTAAGGCCTTTAATTTGAGGTGCCGATTGTGAATTTTTTGCTTGTCTATTTAACTCATTTACTTTGTAATTTCTGTCTATTTTCTGTTCCTCCTTGATAATGTGAATATATCACGAAAGCGCTCGGACTTTGTGTTTCCTTTTCCCTGTGGTTGTTTGCTTATTAATAAGATCACGTGTTATTTTGTGATTTTAGTGCATATATATATATATATATATTATATATATATATATATATTAGGGCCCTGCGAATCACAATTTTTTTCGAATCGAATCTCAAATCAAATCAACCCAAACAATTCAAATCGAATCGAATCTCGAATCGAATCAACTGTACACATATAGATTAGAGTGTTTCTACACACAGTTAGTAATAAGCATAAAATTGTTTAAATCTTCTTGAGAACAAAGGACAAAGTAAATCCTTCTAAAAAAAATGTCTTAAGTATTTGATCATCAGGAGGAACAATGGTATTAAAGTATGATAAAAGTGTTATTGCACAAGGGATTGGTCTCAGTATATAGAATGAATTATAATCTAAGTTAAAAGAAAAGTGTTTATTTACGAAAGTGTTCTTCAAAACAACATCAATGATGTTGTTTACCAGACTTAATGGAGATTCGAAAAAATCGAATCGGAGCCCAAGCTAACGAATCAAATCGAATCCTCTCTTCTGATTCGAAATCAAATCGAATCTCGAAGCTACGCAGGGGCCTAATATATATATATATATATATATATATATATATATATATATATATATATATATATATATATATATAAAACTAGCTATATGCACAGAACTTTACTCCGTCACGAATGAATGTTAATCCATTAATCAAAAAAATGAAAACGCGGACTTATTTTAATATTTTTATTTTTTAAATTTTCAGTCTTCGTTTTGAGTTAAAAATGTGTTTCTTCGTTCGACTGACGTTTCTGGCCTTGTTCTGTTTGCAACTCCTGAATTATCTCGAGACGCTAGATCCTAGGTACATACACGTCCATGATGAGGAATCTGTTCTCAGTCCTGAACGAGTGAACGCTTACAAAGAAGATACGGCCGAACCTGAGAACAAAGACGAAGCTCTCGCGGTTCCTTCTGATGAGGACCTTTCGGCTGTGAAAGTAAATATTGACGAAATTCCTGAAAGTGTGCTCGCCGGATTCAAAGCGGAAGAAGAACCGCTCGAAGAACCCGAAAATGAAGAACCACTCGAAGAAGAACTTGAAGTGGCAGAACTCCTGAAATCGAAGTCAGAAGATGGGGGTCCTGATAAAACCCCCGCTTCGAGCCGTTTCATTCTGCCCCCAATCCCAGTTTTTCAGCTCAATTTTTCCACTGTCGGCACTGTCTCCAACGCCACGCTTCTGACTAAGATCGGCGCCCTAATCGCCGCTTTGGGATGAACCACAATCCGTAATCGGGCTAATCCTGAAAATCATCCTTTACGTCAAAGGATCTTTAAAACCAATCTCAGGGATCAATTTATTAATTGATGTTGAGTGTTTTTCTGTAACTTCTGTTATTTTTCCATTAAAACAAAAGTATTTAGAAACCTTTACACTGAATTTCTGATTATTTTAATCGTAATAAGTGAAAGACAAAATTTTCAACCAAAATTAAAAAAATTTGAAAATCATTAAGAAATTCTACTTTGTAATCCATTTCAGTAAACTGAATGGTTTTTTAAGAGTCCAAGCTTTTTCCTTTATTTTTATAAATACAATTTTGGACAATATTTTGAAACTGAAAATATGAATGAAATGTAATAAAAATAATAAAGCATTTTTCAATGACATTTCATACTTTCTCTTATCTGATTTCAGTTACCCCTCACAAACAAAACAAGCGTGTCTCTCATTGCATATTCTTTGTCTCATCAAACTTCTCTATATACCCCATTATATCATCATCATCATCAACGTTTAAGACATGTCAACAAAGTAAGTTCAAGTTTGAGGAAAGGTTTCACTGTTTTACACAAAGCACCAGTTCTGCCCATGTACCCATTCAGGGTACGAGCAGCTCACAGAATCATCACCAATTATATGGAGGATCAGTGTACTGACAAGGCTCCGTACTAGGTTCATCACCACTGAAAACCATTTGTTGTTATCAAAATCAGAGTGTGGTCAGGTTTATAATCATCTACGCGACTGTGTGGTTAGTTTGCACTGCAGATACTTCCCGGCTCTATAAATCCGGCCTCATGATTTATCAGGAGCAAGATGCACCACAAGTTTGTGTTTCCTCACCAAGGGTATACAAATGTATCCTTTTTAATGACAAGAACATTCATCTCACTGAATAGGGTGTTTCCCCCAAAATATCCCTGTCTTTATTTGCCCGTTATTTTATTTTATCAATGAGGTTTCTCCTTCAGAAAGGTAACAGAGTGGAGTTTTTATTTCTTATATACCTATGCATTTCTAACCTTTCATTACTTAATAACTAATAACTCGATAATTTTTGAGGAAGCATTTTTCCGGCTGACTAATCTCCCGACACGAGCCAGTGGAATGACCCCTATACTCATCTGATCTCATGCCCCCTAACTTTCTTTTGTGGGGTTACATAAAAGACCCGATGTATTCTACCAAACCTACACTTGAAGACCTAAAAACCAAAGTGTATGAGGTAATCAACAACATCCCAGCTGAGCTATTTCCAAAAATTATGTCAAGCATTTGTGCAAGGTTGAATATTGTGTTCTATTGCGTTTGCCTTTGTGTCTAGATTCCTGTGCTTTAGCTTAGAACAGTTATTTAGAAATAGGGACGTTTTGGAGGGACACCTGATATATATATATATATAATGAAAATTATTTCACGAAAGTAACACGTGAATAATATTTATGATGAAAATAACAACGAAGGAAAAAGGAAACACAGAATGGTGGTGCTCAAGCGCTTTCGTCTAATGACATCCTCAGGAACACTGAAATAAATAACAAGTTCGAGACTATATATATATATAGCTCACAAAAAAAATAAAAAATAAAAAAAAGTTGTTGGAGGAGCATACAAATTTGTAAGGAAAAGCTACCACAGTTTTAGCATTTTGCCCCTCTTGTCTAAATCCGTTCTGAACGAATTCAAAACAACAGGATCAAGCGAATAAAGGCCCTGGCTAATGTCGAAATTATTTGTAAGTTGAATAATGACAGACTCAAGAATAATTCTATTAACAACGTTGCTAGAGTGAAACAAAACTGAAGCATTATTCCAATCAATACAATGGGATAACTCTGACAAATGGACAAAAAGGGCACTGGACGACTGTCCCGTTCTAACGGAATATTGATGCTGTTTTACACGCGTTTGCAAATCCTTTCCCGTCTGTCCAATGTAAAAGGAATCACATTGTTTACAAACAATTTTATAGATAATGCCTGAATTATTGGTAGGAGTATTTTTTACTACGATATTTTTCACAATACTGTCATATGAAAATACTACATTAATATTCAAAAGTTTAAGTACATTTAATTAGCAATGCCTGAAAAGCCTAGTAAAAATGGAAGTACTAAAATATTCTTCGACAAAGTGCGAGGGTTATTATCCACACGATAGAAAGTTCGTTTTGCCTCGCTAAGACAAGATTCCAAAAAAGCAGGTAGGTAATACAAATCATTTCCAATACTGTTGATTTTTGTAGTGGTTAGCATCGCTGACTACGAATCCATCGGCCCCGGGTTCGAGACCCGACGGCAGCCGGCGCGCAGCAAAACCCAGCTGTTCATCCTTCCACATAATAAAGAAAGTAGTTGGTAGAAAAATGGGTACCCTTGGTGGCCTAGTGGTTAAGACGCTGGGCTGCTGATGGGGCGTGGTTCGGATTCCACGTTAAACTGTAGGTCTAAGGTGGAGTGAAAAGCTTAACCTTCGTCAGAATGAACAATTCGGGCGGAAGCTAGCCAAAGGTTTTCTATATATATATTAGTAGTGGACCGGATATCCGCATCCGCATCATTTTTAACATCCGCATCTGCACTTCTGACTGCGGATGTTATGCGGATATTACCTCTAATAAATCATGCAATTTACAATTAAATTAGCTTATAAAGTAGCCTATAAGGCCCAGTTATGCATATTTCATGTAAAGTATTAATTATTAATGAACAAACAAATATATAAACCTCAAAATATAAATACCTTGTAACACAGAAAATTGAATGAAACTTGTTTCATTGAATTTTCTGTGGCTGAAACTCTTGAGAAAGTTATTATTTTTATCATAATAAAAACATTAATATTAATTTTAATTCTTATGCTTTGCTTGACATAATAGTAATATCACGAAATTTGAAAAATTATGTCATATATTCATAATTCTATATTATATTGATAGATTAACTAAATATCCGCATCCGCGGATATTGAAATTAAAGATCCGCATCCGCAGATATTGAAAAACTGAAATCCGTTCCACCACTAATATGTATATATATATATATATATATATATATATATATATATATATATATATAAATGAATAAAGAGTTTGATAATCTCGATGTCTAAAACATTTTGACTGCAAAAATGTAGGGGCACTCAGGGTATTGTTCTCAAATTAGCGGGTAAGTACCTTAATTCTGATGAAACTAAACGTATGTCATTCAGACGTATAGTTAATTTGTAGGGTGGAATGTCACTAAGGTATTTCAAAATAATTCAATCGGCTCCTTTTAAAGAGGCCAGTTGTTTACTTTGTCTTAAATTCCCGTTAGAAACATTTATACCGCATAAGCGTATTGTCAAATTTCACTCGGAACCAGATGTCTTTACACTTAAATTTTTGCTTTATCTTTAAAGTTCTCTATTTCCTTCCAATCTCTCTCCTATGCTATGCTTTAAAACTTTCATCTATGACATAAGGATTTTCTGTAAACTGGAAGGGAAAAACATCAACATAAATAAATATTATTTATTTCAATTTACATTAGGTACGGTACCGATTTCGCTTTGTTATGCTAATTACAAATACAAACAACTTTAAAAAGAAAGAAGGCTATTAACGTCAAATACATATCCATCTTTATTTGTCCTGAGTTTTTATTGTGAGAGCTATGCCTTTTAGTCTCGAATGTACGAGCTGTTCCTTTTCTTTTATGTAATAATTCTGGAGTATCCTGTTTCAACATCCAGCAGTAATCAGCCATCATGCTGATATCCTACTTTCCCTGATATCTCTTCTCCATTTCTTTGATGTCTTGGCGAGTCAATTTTAACGAAAATTACTTACAATGTCTAATATGAAATATGACATTTTGTGAAAATCTGTACGTGATGGCGAAAATGAACATTATTTCGGAAACAGCGCGCAAAAATTACTATATAAGTGATATTATGTATTCATATTCAGAAATGGTAGCTGTAAACACGTCTCCTTTTATAGTGTTTCAAATGTAAAAATTTAATTTTAAAGCGCTTTATCATGTAACATTGGAGGATATATTTTAAATATTTTTACTCAGAAATGAAAATCGGTGATTTATTCCAACTGTAGTTAATTTATTATTTTTGACGAATACCTAAATTAATATTCCTTCAATTATAACACAAATTCCATTATAAGGTGAACTTAAAACAGAAGCATTTTTATAATGCAGAATGTGTAGACGAAAACACGAAATATAATATCTTTATAAACATATGTTTATTTTAAAATGGCTGAAATATGTAAGATTGGAATTTGATTAATGGTTATAGGACCATCAGACTCATTTTAACAGTGTTACCCTAAATGTTGCAAAATCCATTTTCTCCACACATCGGCAATACAGAAAACGGGGTTTTGGTTTAGTGAGGATGGGAGAGTTCTAATTTAAATGTTTGTTAATGTTCATTCTATAAATTTAAAACATTACTTGTAAAAAATTAGCTTCCCTGATTAATATAATTCTTTTCAATAGTTTACTAATCCACATTTTCAGCAGCTTCCCGTAATTATACAAATGGGTCAAGGATTGCAAAATTTCCATAACGTTATAATACGTTATTATACGTTGTAATACGTTATAAAACGTTTCAAAACGTCTGGAATATAAGTTGCTGGGTATACTTATTTGTTCATTGAAGGAAGAGCCCCTAATTTTCATCGTTGCAAAGGTACATGGCTACAGATATAAAATCATTCGTTTTTCTCATTAATAAACTATAAAATCTGTTGGTAGTAGTTAGTCAAAATACGTAGTGCAAGTACACAACGAATTGAAATTACGGAGAGAGAAATCTGGAAACTATCTGTGTACTGTTATAAGAGAGAGATGAAGGTATTTAAACCCAGACTCTAATCGAAAACTTCATTCTTTATGCGAACTCTACAACAGAAGGTTGGTTAATACTTCACACCCTTTACCAGTTTGTGAGTATTTTTAAACTTTTTTAGCACGTTAAATGTTAAACGTTTTTTTCAGGATAGGTTGTGAGGAACATCTCACTCTATATGTTTGATTCCTTTTTTGTGCATGAATAATATATATATATATATATACTGTATATATATATATATATATATATATATAAATGATGAAAATAACCACGAAACACAGAATGGTGTTCAAGCGCTTTCGTCTAATGACATCCTCAGGAACACTGAGAATGTCATTAGACGAAAGCGTTTGAGCATCAATCTGTGTTCCTTTTTCCTCCGTGGTTGTTTTCATCATAAATATTATTCACGTGTTACTTTTGTGAAATAATTTTCATATATATATATATATGCTGGGGAGAAGTTCAGTGCGCATATTTTCAGTCACTTCGATTTTCGATTTCACCCTAAACTTTTTATGATTTTCATATAGTACATCAGCTCTTTGCTAAAATATATCCCCAGATCTTGAGCCATGCAATATTTGCCTATAGAAAGGAAAACCTGTCGCAAAGAGGCTGTCAGGACAATTGCCCCCGGAGGACAATTTCCCCCCGAGGACAATTTCCCCCGAGGACAATTTCCCCCCGAAAAACGAAAATTTTTGAAATAGCGCCATAAATATAAATATATATAATAGAAATAAATAGAAATATATATATATATATATATATATATTATATATATATATATATATATAATAATATATTACCAAAATCCCAAACTTTGTATATATAGATAATAAAATATAGATAATAAAAAAACAAAATATGGCGAAATATGGCAATTATTTTATACCTGCCTCAAGGATAAGTAAAGTTGTTAAGTTACGTTGAGGTAAGTTGTCATTTTATCTCTAGTCTGCGATCCCTTAAGATGGAGTTTGTTAAGAGTGAAAAAGGAAGAGACAAATTAATGTTTGAAGGTTATTTATACGTTAAGCAGAAGGTTTTGGCGAATGGTGTCATTTCTTACGAGTGTGAGCAACGTAGATACAAATCAGCATGCAAAGCTAAAGTTAAAGTTTTAGAGAATGAAATTGTCGTTCGGCTTCATGATCACACCCATGCGCCCGATGTTAATAAATATGAAGCTGCTAAAACTGTTCATCAAATAAAAGTGCGTGCAACGGGTTCTCAAGAAATGTCTCAGCAAATTATTGCTGATGCGGTTTTAGGTTTAAGTGAAGAAGCAGCTACAAAATTACCTCCCATTCATCATTTGCGTCGTATAAGACGCCATAGACACAAAGCAAGCAATCCACCAACTTTGCCTTTAAATGCCGAAGATCTTGTTTTGGAAGATAGATATAAAAAGACACAGGACGGTCAAGACTTTCTGTTGTACGACTCTGGCAGCAACACAGGTAAAAGAATTTTAATTTTTGGCACGCACAAAAATCTAGAGTATTTATCAAGTGCATCTCATTGGTCTCTTGATGGAACGTTTAAAACTGTCCCCCAGATTTTTGCTCAACTGTATACCATTCATGCTTTTCTGAATGGTCGTTCAGTTCCTTTAATCTATGCTCTGCTTTCCGATAAAAGTCAAGCCACATATACAACCTTACTACAAGAATTAAAGAATCTCGATCAAAATTTGGCTCCAAAGAGTGTCATGGTAGATTTCGAAAAATCTATGATCAATACTTTGCGGTTATGCTTTCCTGAAACCGAGGTAAAGGGCTGTTTTTTTAATTTGAGCCAGAGCATTTATCGAAAAATTCAATCTCAAGGTTTTCAGCAGCGCTATCAAAATGACAATGAGTTTTCTCTTAAAATGAGGATGCTTGCAGCCTTAGCCTTTGTTCCACCACAGACCTCGAAGAAGCTTTTGAAAAATTGTCCGAAATGCTGTCTCCTGAAACTATTCCAATACAAGACTATTTTGAGGACACATATATCGGCAGACCTTGTCGACGGAGACGACGCGAACCTTTATTTGATATTGATGTTTGGGGCATGTATAGAAGAGCAAATGAAGAACTCCCCAAAACCAATAACGCCGTGGAGGGCTGGCATAGGAGTTTTTTTAGCAAGTACTGGCTGCTGTCACCCTAATATCTGGAAATTCATATCCACCATTCAGCGAGAACAAGCACTTCAAGAGATTTTCATTACACAGAACACAGCAGGCATTAATAAGGAACCATCTAAGAAGTACAAGGATTGTTCTAGCCGTATACTGACTGTATGTCAAGATTATACAAACAGGGACATTTTAGAATTTTTACGAGGAATTGCTTATAATCTGAGCTTTTAAAAGTAAAATAAATAATTTAAAATTAAATAAAACTGTTTTTTAAAAATAAATTTTAATAAATTTTTTAATTATTTGTCCTCGCGGGCAATTGTCCTCGGGGGGAAGTTGTTCTCCGGCGGCAATTGTCCTGGATTCCGCAAAGAGAGAGTATTTAAGTACCCATCTATAACCTGTTGCAGCTTACTTTATTGTAATCATGATAACGCATTTTATTTACAAATGTAAGATCGAGCTCAATAGCAAATTTAGGCAACTAAATGGTTTATAACCCCTCAAGCATTCCGCTCATACGAAACAGAACTCGTTATTCAACAATCTATCACGTATTCACATCAAACTCAACCATTTTCAGCGATTTGAAGCTGTGGAGTGATTTTAATTACCGATATAAAAATACTATAAATGTAATTTCGCCTAAAAACAGGCTGAAATATCGATTAATAACAGAATACTAATAAAAAGCTAGGACTAGTGTGCATTACTCTATTGCTCTTCATTTCACGTGTGTAATCTAGAATTAAATACACATTATGTATCGTTATCCAACGCCCATATCCAGCATCGGACTCTTTGTATAGTAATGGCAACACACCTATAACATTGGCTTTGTATTTTTTATTTATGTCGATGATAATAATAATAAATGATAACTAATACATACCGTGATCGTTAATTTTTATTCACGATTTATGTATTATTAACTGGATTTATATGCATTGTTCTTAATTAAGAATCAAGTAAAATTTAAAGCTTAAGAACGAAATTAAATAAGTAGATAGAGCAATTTCACACTGCCTATCCCTAACTCTTCTATACTGTGTACAGTCCATTCAGCACATACTCCTCACAGCCCCGCCGTTCTCTCTCTCTCTCTCTCTCTCTCTCATATATATATATATATATATATATATATATATATGTACGAAAACGACGATTAGCTTATATTTTGCGTATACATAATGCTGTGCTATTATTTCGACTTGTTTGTACATGTGCTTATCTTACGGAGCTTTTCTCTTACTGTATTACAGGTACTTGCTATTACGCTTGCTGCACAACACTAAGAAATATTGTATGCAATGCAAAGACAGTTTGCAAGAAGTGCCCAAAGCAAGTCATTGTAAGTTTTAGTGTATATTTTAATATATAGTGCAAGTTTTTATATAATAGCCTTTGATTAGTGTCCCCCCGAATTGTTCATTCTGACGAATGTCAAGCTCTTCACTCCACCTTAGACCTACAGTTTAACGGAGAATCCGAACCACGCACCACCAGCAGCCCAGCGCCTTAACCACTAGGCCACCCAGGGTACCCATATATATATATATATATATGTGAAATAAAAGAACGACACATGTTGAACAATGTGGGCAAACGTTTAGAGCAGTTTTAATTTTCGTCACTAGTGCTAAAAAGTTAAAATAAGAAATGTAGCATAAATAATATCCCCAATAAAGAATACCCTGTGTTAATTATATTACTATTCCACATGATGTAGTTTTCCATGTCACACAATACTATATTGTTCCTATACTGAACATTTATAGGAAACGTTGGAGGACCATAACCAAGCAGAATATGGACGTCGTTCAAAATTTATTTGACACGTTTGTACAGCCTCATTCAGTTCCGGCTCCAAGTCACCGATTGTCCAACATCAGGGAAATATAAGTAAGCTTTACTTTATTTATATATATATACACACAGTATATATATTATATATATATATATATATATATATATATATATATATATCGTCGGGTGCTGTGGTTAACATCCACTTGTGAGAACGAACAACGCATGTAGGATTCTAAAGGTACATTTTTATACACATCACTCAGTTCCGATGTCCGTAAATATTTGTGCATGTTTGAAGGAGAACATCTTTAGCTCTATGCAAACTTCTTATACGTGGCTAGTTACTCAAAGAAGCAGTGCTGGCTCAACCATAGACATTTAAATTCTTGTACATATTCTGTGTTTCAATTCTCATTTTGGGTCTGATACTAGAAGAATTACTAGAGTTCCCCGTACAGAGATCCAAGTCCTTAGCCTTGCAACGTTGATAGAACACTCCGGTTCGGCAAGCATAACTCGTCAGCTTTCAGGAGACGTATTAAAGCTTTAACAGAAGGAGCTGATAGCCCTGTATTAGAGCCCTAGACTAAAACACCCATCTTCTCTTCACATCATGTATACTACATTCAACGCATGAATCAGTCACAATCGCGAGTTAGCAGTATGGGCATCAAACTTCGATGGAGGGAATGAGCGCCAAACCTCACTCCGCAGGAGATTCCAAAACCCTCATACATCACATCAACGTTGCCTATCCATAAAAGGTTGACTATATATATATATATATATATATATATATATATATATATATATACACATACACACTCATTTTTACCATCCCTTTATAAGATGCCCCTTTGTTTACAAAAGTCAGTATTCTTTTTGTTCTTTCAGCCAGTTCTTCATCAGTTTTATTTTTATTTGTCATTCAGATAAATTCATTTACTGTCTTTTCTCCTGATAAAGCTCAAAACCCATGCTCAAATCTGGTCACTATCACAATCCTGTGGGTCACTGTGTTACTACTACAATATTTCCCAGAGAAATTGTACTGTTGTCCCCTCTTACCTTTAATTTATCAATGACCTTTTAAATTGAACAATCTGACTATACATCTCTCTACCGGAGGATCCACCTTCCAAATTCCTATTCATCTACCCGTTTTAAGACCAACCGCATTTGATTCAGATGTATAGTGTTTGACACAGAAGCATTTTCGGTTCTGTTAGACAGAAGATGGGGAGTGCTGGAACACCCATTTCTACTGTTACTGTCCTCCTTAACTGATCTTTTTTCGTTTTTCCGTGGCTCATCTACCCTGTGAGCAGTCCAGCATGATCCCAAACACACACACACACACAACACACACATACACACACGCACGCACACACACACACACACACACACACACACACATGTCTCACCCTACTACTCACTACATATGCTGTAGTGTTACACACTACATAATCTTTTCAAATTTGAAAAAGGCGGCAACTTCAAGAGCCTCGGAGTCCTCTGAGAAGGGGACCTTAAATGTCCCCACGTCTGGCTCCCAGCTGGTGATACAGGGTACACAGACGCTGGATAGCGGGGATGGATCTGCTACCACCCATTCGAGATGTCCTTGCTCCTCAGCCTGATTCATAAACTTCTGCAACATTTGTGGTCTTTTCTCCAATTTTCAATCTGCTGAACACCACCTCTCCTCCTCCAAACCTCATCCCTCACTGAAGCTCAGGTTCCTGCAGTGACAGTCAGCAACCCCTTTTCTGTAACCTTTTACTTTCTCTATACTCAGATTCACTCCAAAGATGGATGCTGCGTATATGTACTCAATGACCTAACTTGTTCTCGTATTCCCGAACCCCGAATTCTATACCCTCTAGCTACGCCTTACATTCCAATCTCAAACTAAATACACCTGAGCTGTTTCCCTTTCTCCTAATTCTTCTGTGTATCTAAAATTCTTTAACTACCTCACTTCCAAAGTGGGATACATTCTATTCTGCTCTCCATTACTGAAATCTTCAGTTTAGGAGATTTCATTGTTCACCAACACCTTTGGCTTTCCTGAATGACCTAGAGCTGATTGTTCTAATTCATCGCACTCTTTCAGGCATCTAACTAAGAACCTCTTCAACAACTTTACCTCCTCTTCTTTCCCTCCTCTCTTCCAACCCGACGAATCAACTGCCGTATCTTCTCCTGACAACGCTAAACTCTTCGCTCACACTTTCGCTTCCACCTGAACCATGGACGATTCCGGTGCTGTTCCTCCATCTCTTCCACCCTCTGACTTTATTATGTCTGAAATTAGAATCGTTTCCAAAAATGTTCTTTCTGGCCTATCTGGGGTCAGCTCTAGGATGGTGTACGGTCTTGATGGTGTTTCGTCTGTTGTTCTTGTGCTTCAGTGCTAACATCCTGCCTAGGCAAACGCTACGTTTTTCTCTCATCTGGTACTTTGCCTTCCTGCTAAAAGTTTTCTTTCATTCAACCTGTCCCAAGGAAGATTAACCGCTCTAAACGCTTCAGCTATAGTCAAACTGTTTTGATTTCTTGCCTTTTTAAAAATTTTTATTCTATCCCTATTTTTTATTCTATCCCTATTCTACCGGCGATCTTATTCCATATCGCTCTGACTCATGGTTTTCCTCCTTTCAGGATTTCGTTAAAACTCTTGCTATTGCGCTAGACATATCGTAAACTTTGATAGAGTGTGGTACAAATTTTAAATATCCAAAATGCCATCCTTCGGCTTTTATCCTTCTACCTGTGCCTTCAACTCTAATTCTCACTCTAGCTGTTCTATAGCTGCGGTTGTAGATGGCCTCTGTTCTTCTCCTAAAGCTATCAACAGAGACGTTCCTCAGGGACTCTGTTCTGTGAGCCAATCTTTTTCTTTTATTTATTAATGATCTTTAATTCGCCCTTCCTCTCCTATTCACTCCTATGCCGATGATCGCACACTTAACTTCTCCACCCGCTTCCCAGAATTTCCTTCTCAACAGTCGCACTATGACTCGTGTAGGACGACTATGGAACACCTGACCTCTGATCTTTCTTTTATCTCTGACTAGGACAGAGAACATCTTGTGACTTTCATTGGATCAAAACTCTGTTCCTATACCTGTCTACTCGACACAATCTTCAACACGACTATAACCTTGTCTTCAACAATATACAACTCAGTCCTTCCTCTTCTCTTAATATTCCCGACGCCTCCTTTCTCGTGATCTTTCCTGTAAAGATCACATATACTCTCTCCAAAACAGCTTTTAAGAGGTTGGTGTGGTGTACTGCCTACACAGTCTCTTCGCCCTCGCTCAGTTGGTGCCTCTGTGTAGAGGTCTTATCCGTCTCTGTACGGAATACGGTTGGGAGCGTTTTCGTAGGCAATCGCCCAAGGCTCCTCCTTCCTGCATAAAAAACAAAACAAAACAAAAAGAGCATTTTTAAGCACTTACCCGCATGAATGTAATTCTTTCCGCATATTATGGATTCATAATCTTTACACGTAAATACTTCAGCAACACGGTAGGGTTTGTATTAAAGAATAACTTCATACCTAAAGATACGTTTGCCGTCATTCTTCGAGACGCCCCGCGCAGTTATGGTTATAAGGCTATTTACTGGCTCACACACATACACCAGCAGACAGGTGTGTGTGTATAAAAAACTCTCGTAACGCGGGGAAGTTGCCATTAAGACCAATGGCCGTGTTTTTTGGGTGGACGGCTTAAGTGAGGATCCAACCAACGGTTGCTGCTGGCATGGATGTCCACGCCCTGAGTGTGCCGTCACAGGGGACCTCCATGGAAGATCCCCCGCCGACAGCCTCGCATGGACCCGTAACGCGACCAGCTTATAAGTTCACAGTTCGCTCACAAGGTTTTGTGAGGGCATGAATATGATGCCTGGATGGAAACGTACAATGGTTTTTGAGCCCCTCAAATGCAACGACAGCTTGTTTGGAGGACGTACAAACCCCTTCAAACTTTACTTTCTGTTAACGGACGGGGTGAAGCTTCACTACTACGATTTCTGCTCATTATACCCTTACGTGATGAAGAACAATCCGTACCTCGTAGGTGCGCCTGAAAAATTAGTGAGCCCTGTCATACCTACCATCGAGGAGTTCTCAGCTAACTTGAGTGAGCGCTACTTTGGGCTTTCTTTCGTAGATGTCCTACCCCTTCGCGATTTATGGATGCCGATCTTGCCTGTTGTTTTAACCACAAACTCATGTTCCCTCTGTGTGTGAAGTGCGCAGAGGAGAATAATGGGTACTGTAATCACACGATCAACCAGAGGAAGATCAGAGGCGTATATACAAGTCCAGAACTGTCCCTAGCCCTCCGTCACGGGTACAGAATACTGAAGATATATATGGTGTGGAGGTTTCAGAAGCTCCCCAACTTTTTCACACCATATATAAATACTTTTTTGAAGGATAAAGTAGAAGCATCAGGATACCCACGAGGAGTTGAGACTGAGAAGGAGAAAACGGCATATATTCAAAGCTATCATGATCGTGAAGGATTACAGCTTGACCATGCCCAAATTGTGATGAACCCTGGTAAACGCTTTAGCGCAAAGTTGTGCCTAAATAGTCTTTGGGGCAAATTTTCCCAGAATACAGACAAGGGGAATGTACATTTAGTTCAAAGTTATAGCGAAGTCTGGGATTATGCAAACGCTAACGATAAAGAAGTTATGGAAATCGTGAATGTAAGTAATACGTACATAATAAGGTACAACCGAACCGAATTGGCTACAGATTCATCAGGTGTCACAAACATACCTGTAGCCAGTTTCACAACAGCCTACGCACGTATCAAGCTGTGGTATCTGATGCATTCTCTCGGACAACGAGTTCTGTACGCTGATACAGATAGTGTGATATTCATGGAGAGGGCAGATGAATATATGCCTCCTAATGGGGAATTCCTTGGAGAGTTGACTGATGAGATTAAGGGTGAGTATGGAGACATCGCATACGCCGACTCTTTTGTCTCAACAGGTCCAAAAACTTACGGTGTACGCGTGAGGGTGGGGGATGAGTACAAGTACATCGTGAAGGCTAAAGGCATCACGCTTAACCATGCCAACCGCCAGACCGTTAACTTTGATTCGCTCAAAGATCTAGTGAGCTTAGATGGTCATGACCAACCACCATCCCTGGTTGTGGGGACTCATAACTTCAAAGCACAGAAGCTGGGGGGCGTGAAGGAACTTAGGGGGACGAAGGTTTGTAGTAACACCTACAGGAAACGGTACCAGATGCCTGGCAGCTAAGACACCGTACTCTTTGGATACTGTATCGACTAGATTCATCCCTTGTAATGCTTAGCCGTATTTAATTATGTATGTATCTGTTACATCTTTTTTATTACACTGTGTAACACTGATTCTGTTTATATAGAATTTTTTATGTTTTTATATGCATTTGTGGGCGCTTAATCCAAATCTGGCCTTGGTTTGTGTGTATCATCAATGGTTTCAGAGATAATCCATTTTTCATGTTTTACCAGTATAATGTTATTATGGGCGCAGCAATAACAGAATAATCAGGAATTGTTGAGAACAATCCGGATGTTCGTTGACAGTTTCTTGCTCTAGAAATTGCCCGAAACTTCCACTGTGCTATATAAAGAAGAGCACAGAGTCTGAGAAGTCAGTAAGTGTGAGCACACAAAGAAAGCAGGTTGTTTGTCTGATGGTTACCAGCACTGAGGTACTGTGTTTCTGTGCGTCTCTGTGCTGACGATTTGAGTGTTATCGATCCTTTTTTATTGCGAACATTATTTCAGTGTTGTGAATACATCTTTTTTCTGGAATCTGGAATCTGTTGCAGATTTAATAACTCTTCTCTCTATATCTGCAGGTTATGATTAATGTAGTACAGTTTGGTAAGGAGAATGGCAACTAGAGCTTGTAAACACTCGCCGGATATATTCTGCTATGTTTGTGGTTATTACATAGGCCCCAAGCAAGTATCGCACAAGATTGTGAAAGGCACCAAGTTCTGGATCGCGTATCGGCTCTATTTTGGTATGCCTATGGGTGACCAAGATAAGCCCTGGGCACCCCATGTGATCTGTGGAAGCTGCCGCTCCACACTTGAAGGGTGGCTGCGGGGAGTACACAAGGCACTGCCCTTTGCGGTACCCAGAATATGGAGAGAACCAAAGAGCCACCACGACGATTGCTACTACTGCATGGTAGATGTTTCTAAGTACAGGAAAGTTAAAGGAAGGCAGACTCTTCAGTATCCAAGCATAGCGTCGTCCATAGCTCCTGTACCACATGGCGAAGGTCTTCCAATACCACGTCCACCAGAACAGGTATCTATCCATTACTTTACCTTCTGTATTTACAGACTGTGAGTCATTATGTGTCGATTTTTTTTTAGTGCTGATGCTCTTCTACATATATAGATATGCCTATATTTTGTTTCTTTGCTTTGCAGGTTGAAAATGAGGATGCAGCTAGCTCATCTGAGATGTCGGCTGGTGAGGACAGTCATGATGAAGAATATACAGTAACTTTCAGTACAAACCCTCACTTTCCAAATCAGAGGGAATTGGACGACTTAATTAGAGATTTGGGTCTTACGAAATCAGGGTCTGAGCTTCTGACCTCCAGACTCAAAGAGTGGAATTTGCTTGGAGAAGACTGCAAGAGCACTGTATACCAAAAGCGGCATGAAGAATTTGCAAGGTTCTACGATGTCAATGGCTCTCTCTGTTATTGCAGCGAGGTTAATAGTCTATTCACAGCTATTGGGTTAACACATATACCCTCAGAGTGGCGCCTGTTTATTGACAGTTCAACTCGGAGTTTAAAAGCTGTTCTACTCCACAATGGGAACAAATATCCATCTATACCAGTTGCACATTCTGTTCAAATGAAAGAGGACTATGAAAATTTCAAACAACTGCTCACTCAAATCAGGTATGAACAATATAACTGGGACTTGTGTGGTGATTTCAAAATGATTGGTTTCCTGTTAGGTTTACAAGGAGGGTTTACTAAATATTCATGTTTTCTTTGCCTGTGGGATAGCAGGGCTTCAACTGAGCACTATAAAACAGTTCAGTGGCCTTCACGTGAAGGACTGCAACCAGGAAAGTACAATGTACTCAGGGAACCTCTTGTGAAGCCTGACATAGTTCTGCTACCACCTCTCCATATTAAGTTGGGTCTAATTAAGCAGTTTGTAACTGCGTTAGATTTTGGAGGGGAAGTTTTCCAACAGATTCGGGTCATGTTCCCTAAACTCTGAGGCCAAAGTCAAGGCTGGCATCTTTGTAGGACCACAAGTCAAGGCGCTGTTGAATTCAAAGAACCTTGAAGCCAAGATGACTCCGATCGAAAAAGAGGCTTGGTGTGCTTTCCGTGATGTGGTTCGCGGGTTTTTAGGCAACCATAAAGCACCAAACTATAAGGAGTTACTGTCAAACTTGATTAAGTGCTATGGCAAAATGGGGTGCCGTATGTCTTTAAAATTACACTATCTGCATTCACATCTAGACTTTTTTCGTGATAACCTGGGCGATGTGAGTGAAGAACATGGCAAAAGATTCCATCAAGATATTCAAACGATGGAGAAAAGGTACCAGGGCCATTGGGATGCTTCCATGATGGGAGACTACGTATGGTCGCTGATCAGAAAGGATAAGAATGTTCATACGCGGAAGTCGCGTTCTTCAGTGCATTTTTAAGGAACTCACACTGCATAACGAGGCTTGTTATTCTCTTATCGGTTCTTCTCATGATATATATTATATCCTTTGCACCATTTTGGGTTTGTCAAACAATTTTGGCTCAATAAACATTAATTTCCAATAGTGTTTTTATTTTCAGAAAATATTTATGTTAGCCTTCTTTATATACTTTGCCATATGAAAAGTGTGATAACCTATATTTTTGAAACGGTTGATGATAGAGCAAAACCAATATCATTTTTTGAATCAGCGCCCCGAAATCATTAAGAAACGACAGAAAAATCACAATAAACAAAATTTTTCAAATTTTGTTACCCAGTGTTATATGACGCGTTCGGTGGAGAAGGGTCGAACGCAACATTTTCGAATTATGCCACAAAATGCAGTTAAAGTTTGTAAACTTTAAACCTTTGTATTTTTCCGGTTTATTGAAATGTTGTATGAATTTGAACACATATTTGAGTAAAATATTGTTGTGTAATATGTCGATATAATAAAACGCCAAGAAATTTTACAATATTATTTATTGATAGCTTCTGATGTTAACTGGTGTAATCCATTATTTGGTCCTCTTCGTCGAATGTTGTATTACTGCTTCAACTGTTTCGGTTTCTTCCAGTTCCTTTAACAATCTTGTATAATAGTTCATTGCAGTTGCAGGCATTAGGTCTGATAATTCTTTGAGATCTTTTATTTTTTCCTTAGTTATTGGCAGCAATTGGGAATACTTTCGTTGCAGTGTCTGCTGGGCTAGACTGAATAAACTGACACTGTAGGATTTTTTCCCTTTCTGCAGTCTGACGGGATGGCTATTATCTGGGGTTGTGCGGTATGCAGTAGATATTACGTAGCCTTCTTTGTGTTGAAAGTCAAATATTAACTTTCTTGCATCTGTAAATTTAGTAGTTGTTGATTTCCTAATGACAATGCACGTTTTTAGGACGTCAAAATCGAGAAAATCAGCCTGTTTCATTTCTACAACTAGGAAGCGCTGCGAAACGGCTGTAGTTATGGCCGTAACATAATCTTTTTTGGTGTAAATAATATTGCTGTAATTATTTTTTATATTTTGTTCAATTTGGCCAAATTGAGCATCACAGGGCATTGTCGAGTGACCAGAAAGTAGATAGATGTGTTCAATGTGAAGCAATGATGCGGAGTGAATTTCTCTGAGATACATTAAAACCTAAATTTTACCGTGAAAAAGTGCAGACTAACATCTAATTTTTTGCATAGGTAAAGCAAAGGTTTTAAAGGATAATTATACGACAAAAAACTCATTTTTCGAATTTTGTGGCGTTCGCCCCTTCTCCACCGAACGCGTCATATGTTCTTTGCATCAATGTTTACCATGCACTTTTAACCATTTTCTGTGTATTGTATTTGTACTGCTAATAAATTTCTTGTTTTGTGTTAGATTGCTTTTCATTCTAGCAACCTTCATTGTATTAGTTATGGGGAAATAAAAGCTGTATATGTACACACCAGTCATTAATAATGCAGGGGTTTTCCACAGCTTATTTATGACGTAAACTTAGTCTCAGTATTAACCCTTTCTGCGCTAGCGAATCCATATGGCATCATCAACAAAAAGTACGTGTATTTTCCTCAGACTATCTTCAATGATGGTTTATGGCATTTGAATATAACAATTAGCTGTATAGGATATCTGGTAGTTTTTGGACATTAGTCTGAGCATTTAGAACCCAAAAAGAGATGCAGAAACTGTATGAAGGGCTACTCTCGTCTATAATGCAGAAAGTGTGATGTACCATTATGTTTAGCAAATGACAAAAACTACTTTAATGGTTCGAAGCAGTATGGTTGACCGTTGTATTTAGCAGAGGACAAATATTGTTATATTTGTTCCATTCGGTGAGGGGACAACCCAACCAGTGCCACTTTAACCAGTGCCACCTTAACCAGTGCTAAGTCAACCAGTAGACCAACTCAACCAGTACAATCAAACGAACACTGATTCAACCAGTAAAGTTGGCATGCAAAGCATGAATTGTACTCGACTTAATAATACCATTATGGTTCCATATCAACTCAACAGTGCAACCTTAACCAGTGCTAAGTCAACCAGTAGACCAACTCAACCAGTGCTAAGTCAACCAGTAGACCAACTCAACCAGTAGAGCAACTCAACCAGTGCCAAGTCAACCAGTAGACCAACTCAACCAGTAAACCAACTCAACTAGTAGACCAACTCAACCAATGCTAACTCAACCAGTACAATCAAACCAACACTGATTCAATCAGTAAAGCTGGCATGCAAAGCATGAATTGTACTCTACTTAATAATACCATTATGGTTCCATGTCAACTCAACCAGTGTAACCTTAGCCAGTGCTAAGTCAACCAGTAGACCAACTCAACCAATAGACCAATTCAACCAGTGCTAACTCAACCAGTACAATCAAACCAACACTGATTCAACCAGTAAAGCTGGCATGCAAAGCATGAATTGTACTCTACTTAATAATATCATTATGGGTATTCATCTTTGAACGTTAGCACTCTCCCTGCACTGACTGAAACCAGTCCCAGTCCTGCGACACGTGGAGTCAGTGTGCTTTTGCGGACCTCATTTTTTGTTTTGTTTTATTATTTTTTGTTTTTATGATTTTGTTCGTATTTTTGTATTTTACATTTTTTGTATTTTGTATTTTATATTTTTTTGTATTTTTAAAGATTGTTTAGCTGCAACTCTAAGTAGCCTAACCAACAACTTGCATGTGAGGAATTGCCCTCAGATAGCCCAACTTATCAGCCTCTCCATCATAAAACCTAACTTTAGCTGCAAGTCAATTTGCTAAGAGAACATAGACATTTCTGGATCGCTCAAGATTTTGAACATGAGCATTTTGAAATGTCAGCCTATGAATTCAAATATCTTTTCTGATTCCATTCAAGAAAGACCACATTGTGGGATGAGAACACATGAAAAGCGACTTAAGAGAGTTATGAAATCCTTCACAACAATTAGTGGTCTTAGGTGCAGCAGCCTCTACATCCTCATAATGATTCCACAGCAGTGGCTCAAACCTTAGATTTAGAAACTCTTCCTCCAATTCGGAGTCCAGGAATGTAAGTTGACTCAAAGTATGCAATTAAGTCATTAACTTCTGGCTCATTTGGAAAAGTGGCTCCCAACTCTTCGAATCTCTCTTCAACCTCATCAACAGGTACAAAAGCAAGTGCTGGAAGAGACTTCACCAGGATTTCAAACTTATGCTCAGTCTCAAATCTGACTTTTAGACCAAACTCATTGACCTTTCTGATCACAGGCTGATTGAAGTGAAAAAAGCAACCAGAAACTTGAACTTGAGGAAACTCATTTTTGAATGAATTGATTGCATCCAACTCAAAATCCAACAAAATTTTTGTAGGGTTCAGACCATGAATCAGGTTTTTCAAGAGTTCAATCATACATGTGCATGTTTCAGCAGTTTTGTTTGGCAAAAGCAAGTAGATACAAGGAGGATACGAATTCCCAACCTTGGCATGAATGGTATAAAGTTGAAAGAAAATTGTTAGAGTGGTGTCAAAAGTCCCATCTCCCATCCACACCTCACTTTGAAGACAATTAACCAACTCAAGTGTGCCAAGAACCAAGATTCTCAAAGGATCATCAACTCCAGAATCATACAAGACAATGTCTACATAGTCATTTGGTATTTCAAAGTTTCGAGACTGAGGAGGAGGTTGAATACCTTCAATTTGTTGGCGCTCGCGTTTGATACGTCGCTCAATCGAAGACTTTTATGGCATTCTAGCTAAGATATCATTGCTCAAGGGCTCCATATTGTCTCCAAGAATTGTCATTGTGTTTGCACGGGTTGTTGCTGCATCCTCTTTAATTTTGCAAGGACTGCATTTGCCTCTGCTTGAATTGAGTCTCCAGAGTGGATATGATCAGAGGGCTCTTTCACAACATTCATACCAGTTGTGATCATGGATGAGCTGCATTTGAATTGCTGGTACTTCCTGCACCTCCAATATTTTTGGCCATCTTCCATCCAAGCCTCATTTGTCCTAAGAACATACTCACTCATGCCCTTGGTAGACCAAGATTTCCCCACCACTTTGTGACTTAGAAAATTGTAGTGCCATTTTGAAGGAAAAAACGAAAAAAAAACTAAGAGGAAAGAAGTCAATATTCAGGAAAAATTAAAAAAATTTTACTTTCGCCGAGCACGGGGTCCGCGTTCGGGGACTCTTTGTCGCCTACTGATGAAATAAAGAGAAGAAACTCTCCAGGGTCGATCCAGGGTTGCCAACCATGACAGAAAAAAAATCGCCAAATTATTGTTTATTTATCGCCAAATTTCGCCAGTCATAAAAATACTGAAATATTTTTCGTCTGGCATCACGTGATTGTTTAATTGTTTTGTTTACTTTGCTTGCGAACCGCGCGTAAATTGTGAGAACGATGAATAGTGCTTGATATGTAATCTTGTTGATGAGTTGGGGATGTTTTTTTATGCTATTGTACAGGGTGTCCCAGAATTAACTATCTATTTCAATGAAATCGGACAAATTTTTTAAAAACACACTTTTTTTTATGTTTATCATGTTTAATATGTGTTAAAAATGTATAAATTTCTAAATTTTTTTTCATAATTTTATTTTCATAATTTTTTCATTATCTGGTCCAATGAAAGACCGTCTGAAGTCATAGAATGGCAAAGAGACTCTCCAAAAGTTAACGTGTGGCTTGGAATGACCAAATCCAAAATTTATGGCCCATTCTTCTTTGCGGAAGCAACTGTAACAGGTACCGTCTACCTTGATATGCTTCAGCAGTTTCTCGAACCACAGCTTCTTGATGATGGCATTCTTGATAATGTTGTGTTTCAACAAGATGGAGCACCATAAATTTTGGATTTGGTCATTCCAAGCCACACGTTAACTTTTGGAGAGTCTCTTTGCCATTCTATGACTTCAGACGGTCTTTCATTGGACCAGATAATGAAAAAATTATGAAAATAAAATTATGAAAAAAATTTAGAAATTTATACATTTTTAACACATATTAAACATGATAAACATAAATAAAAGTGTGTTTTTAAAAAATTTGTCCGATTTCATTGAAATAGATAGTTAATTCTGGGACACCCTGTATTAATGTCTTGTAATTAGCAGCCAAGAATATATATTTACTGTGTTACTGGTTCTACCACTCCGCAACACAATAAAATGGCGACGAGAATTTTGCTATTTTCAATGCTTGCAATACTGAATTTTTGGCTTATTTTTTTGCAATACTTACGTGCTGCTAATTGGTAAGAGAAACACCACCACCACCACCACCATGGCTCGATCGACAGGCCGCTCGCTATACACGCACTTATATAGGCTATAAGACGTGATGATCATGCCTGATGATCGTATACATCTATTGTGTACACTAATAATGTGAAATAGTAATTGATCTCCATACTGAACTTATTCGTTATGATCCATTTAAAATTTTGGTGTTAGGAAGAGGGTGAAGGTCAAGAACGATGTTCATAACTCAGAATTTTTATCCGCATATCGAGAAGCAAATATATTAAATATTGAAAGAACAATAGCGCATTAGTGACACAACTGATATTAATAACATGGTAACATTACTACTACGACTGCTTACTGGTGTTACTCAGCATACGCGTATTTACATATGGGCCAAATGGGCCATGGCCCAGGGCGGCAAATTTTATGGGGCGGCAAAATTTTGAGGGCAGTAAAATCTGGAGGAAAAGTCGTAACAAGAAAAGTAACAAGAAAGCACGCTTTAGGTACGGAAAAATCCAAAATTTCTGGTAATTTTTTAGCTAAAAAAACGGAGAAAAGTTAGTACCACTTAAAAAAAAATCTGATTTTGTTTGAACGAAGTCGATTTCAAAGTTGGTCATTGGTCTTCATATATTTTATTAATTTTAATAATATCTTTATTTGAAAGCTAATTATTTTTATTTTATTTCAGATTTATTGTTTACACTTTACAGAGTATCAAGCCAAAAATTGACCAATATTTTGTTTAAAGTTTTCTCTATAAAATTTAATTTATTTTTCTATTTTGCAACTTTGAACTTTGAAACTGGACAACATTTAAAATTTAAAGACAAGATTGTGTTTATCTCAGTTTAGTACAGTAATGGTATTTATACAAGGTAAGAAGAAGGCAATTTTTAAGACAATTTTGAATTTTTTATGTTAACTTAACTGCCTATACAGTATGTAGTTAGCTGTTAGAGACCTACTCAGCCTGGCTGAGCTATTTTTTTTAAATATATAATTATAATATATTTTATTAATTTGAATAATATATTTCTACTTTAAAATATATTATTTATATTTTTAATTAATTTCAGATGTATTTGTTTTTTCAGATGAGTGATGGGAGAAAAAGACTAAGCGGCTCGGAGTATAAGAAGAGAGCTCTGGAGAAAGCTGAAAAACAACGAGATGTCATTGACAAAACTGCGAAAATTGATACTTTCTTCAAGAAATCTGATATAAAGAGCAAAAATGTTGAAACAAATCCGAATGTTCTTTTAAATGAATTAGAATGTACCGAGATTAGGAGTTTCCAAGAAGATCAAAATGTTAGTAGTATAGCCGAAAAAGGGGAGAGTGCAAGAATGTTGCAAGTGATTACGTAATGTTGCAAAGGGGTGGTGGGGGTGTTGCAAAGGGGGGTGGGGGTGTTGCAAAAAAAATAAAAAAATAAAAAAAAAGGAAAAAAAGAAAAAAAAGAAAAAAAGAGTACTGGCCTTTGTTGCCAACCGGGGTTGCAAGGGGCATGCAACTTGGGGGCGGAGTTCTCCCCCAAGCTATTCTCCCCAAAGGGCCAGAAAGGAGAGAAAGGAGGAGAGGTGTTCACCTGGCAGGAGCCAAGTGCATATTAAGACTTCAGCCGAGTAGGCGTTGTTTTATAGGCTCCTAATCAGCCAGTTGGCTTAGAAGGCGTAAATGGCTTGAGTTGCCAGATAGCGCCATATATTCGCTATATATTTAATTCTAATCGAAGACTGAGTTGCCAGATACCACTTTTTAGCGATACCATTGTATACATTATTATAGACTCCTAATCAGCCAGTTGGCTTAGAAGGCGTAAATGGCTTGAGTTGCCAGATACCACTTTTTAGCGATACCATTGTATACATTATTATAGACTCCTAATCAGCCAGTTGGCTTAGAAGGCGTAAATGGCTTGAGTTGCCAGATACCACTTTTTAGCGATACCATTGTATACACTATTATAGACTCCTAATCAGCCAGTTGGCTTAGAAGGCGTAAATGGCTTGAGTTGCCAGATACCACTTTTTAGCGATACCATTGTGTACATTATTATATTTCTTAAAAGTTGGTTTAGAATACCGGTAGTAGGTTTAGAAGGCGTAACATGATATAATTAAGTAAAACAACATTGTATCATTCTGTTTATTATAAATATATAGAAAATAAATATACATTTTAATAATAATTGAGGAATATGCATATAATCATAACAGTACAGGAAATATATACACACAATTATGGAGATATATATATAAAATAAATATACATTTCAAATAGAAATAAATAGAAATTTCAATAATAATAGAAATATGCATATAATCATAACAGTACAGGGGAAATATCACGCAAAATATATAAATACATTTCAATAATAATAGAAATATGTATATAATCATAACAGTACAGGAGAAATATCACGCAAAATATATAAATACATTTCAATAATAATAGAAATATGCATAATCATAACAGTACAGGAGAAATATCACGCAAAATATATAAATACATTTCACTTTTTTTTCAAAATACTAAACTCGGTCTTAATCGAGTTTACAATTACATCATTATTGCTCTGCATTACGCAGTATATGCGGCTTAATAATATTTCACCGCTTAAAGTATAGGGAAACCTGTATTCGATATGAAGGGCTTTCATATCGTTCAGTACTATTTTTGTTCCCACTTTACAACCGGTTGGTAAGTCATCTTTAAATACATCTAGAATACAATCAAAAGCACGCACAAAGAGTTCATCGTTAGCTACATTATTAAACACAAGTTTATAAACACGCTTTTCCAATCGAGGGTTTATTTCTACCGACTCGAGCTTTTCAATCGTGAACTCACTCAACATAGCGGCAATTGAAATAATCTTCTAAATCGTTACGACAACTGCGCGTTATATAAAGAAATAGTTCTTCAGGGTGAACGGTGTAGGTGAGCTCACCTTGTACCGATCAATTGCTTTGTACCAAAGTTCATGGTATTTCAAAGAGTCTAAACTTTTTAAATAAACGTCCAGCACTAGACCATTCTCACCAGCCCTACACTCGGTAAACCCATCGAGCAGAGCGGTGTAGGCGTATTCAAGTACTGTATCAAAATAAAGCATGTCCGTAACACGCGCGTCTAATATAGGTTTCAGCTTGCGGAATCCGACGATTTCAAACATTCTGTCGAGGATGAAACGGTTTCGCGTAGGAACAAGAGCGTTATTATCAGAAGCATTCTTCCACATCAGCCGTATATCAATGCACGGCCGATCGTTATTTATACACAACATACATACAACGGCGTATGAGGGTGCGTCACTAATCTGCTCTTCTTGTACCTACGTTAGCAGGTATTTTATAACGATCTTCACTCCATTTCTCAACTATCACGAAGATTCTATTCATCTCCTCGACACTTAAATAAACCCGTTTGTTTGTTTGTCTACATTCCGTTTCCAGTACATAGCTAATGGTACCGGAATTACGCCTGACACGCGCAACGATTTCGTCACGGACACATCGTACGAGGCGTTGAGAATGCTGCTCAAAGGAAGTTCCATCGTATTCGAGGAGCGCACGTCCACTCGGTTCAAGCTCTGAGATAACTATGAGCCGTGTGAGGCACGCAGGTAGGCAGGAACGGTTCGACGGGCGGCTGACTCGATGATACGTGAATGGGCTTGTTCGTATGATGCGAGTCGTACCGAATTGTTGTACATATTTGTTTTTCCGGTACAAGAATTAATTTCATCACTACCAGCCTACGCACCAGACATTTTACCTCAGGATAAGAACTAGGAACATTTTATGTTTTACTAAACATCTTCACACTCCGGCGCACTATTTGAGAGGAACATATGTTCATATTTTTCCTTTCTGCCCATCAAACGATACTCGTCTCTAAAGTCTGTTAAAAACTCACGCAGGGCACTAGCCACAACCTCACTACGAACCTCATCATGATATACGTTAATATAGTGATAAAAATACTTAAGATTGTCCATGATCACGAGATTCACATTTTCAGTCGTAGGGTATGAGTAATCGACATGGTGTAGCATGACGTAATACCGCTTGTCACACCACCCATCCGCAAGACTCATTATCCATACCTGCTGCTTCTCTTCTGCACGCGTTGTTTCTTTTACTTCACGGTGTATGTGAGACTTTATAAAGTTTAGCTCTGCAGTATACTTCAGCACATCGTCTGTGCAACGAAAGCCTTCAACGTTCTCACCAGAACATCCGTAGAGTATTTGTACATCTTGGAACTTCGCACAATCCAATGTGTTTTTAAAAGAGGTATAGGAGGGAGGAATAGGAAGTTTTTCGGTATCCACCACATCCTGACACTTTGCTGAATACCATTTCATAAACGTTGTACAAGCAATATTAAAGGTAGCCATTTAAATACACGTCTGATCTGAATACACGTCTGATCTCTCGGGCTTACTGCAGTCGACTGACCACGCAGGGACTCCCAGATAGTAGCATGACTCACGGTCTTACAGTGGGCGGAGCTTAGAACTTTCACCTGCGCACACACACACACACACACACACACACAAAGGAGAAAGTGAAACGCTAATTGAAACATGATTTAATAAACGAGATATTCAAGTTATATATATATTTACAAATACGTGTAATAAATCAATAGATACGATTATATACAAGACAAATACGTGTGAGTTAACAATAGAAGCATCAATCGTTTTGGTATCCAAAGGGTACGGTATCATAGGTACCAGGTAACTGGCAACGTTTCCTATAGGTGTTACGTCACACCTTCGTACCCATAATTTCCTTCACGCCCCCCAGCTTCTGCGCCCGAAAATTGTGGGTGCCTACAATTAGTTGGGGAGGTTGTTCGCCCTCATCATCGTCCAAACATACTAGATCCTTCAACGATTCAAAGTTAACAACCCGCCGATTCGCATGGTTGAGCGTAATACCCTTTGCCTTCACGATATATTTCATTTCCTCCCCCACCTTGACCCGTACCCCATACGTCTTAGGTCCTGTTGAGACAAAAGAGTCGGCGTATGCGTTGTCCCCATACTCATCCTTGATCTCATCAGTGAGCTCGCCGAGGAACTCTCCAATAGCGGGCATGTATTCACCCTCCATCTCTGTGAATATCACGCTATCTGTATCGGCATACAATACTCTCCGCCCAAGAGAATGCAATAGACCCCAAAGTTTTATACGGGCGTAGGCTGTTGTGAAGCTGGCCACAGGTATGTTTGTAACCCTTGAGGTATCTGTGGCAAATTCAGTGTTGTTGTACTTTATTATGTAAGTATTACCTACATTACGATCTCCATGATCTCCACTCTTTATCGGGAGCATTGGCATAATCCCAGACATCGCTATAACTTTGTGCCAAATGAATGCTCCCTCTGCCGGTATTCTGCGCAAATTTTCCCCATAGACTGTTTAGACACAACTTTGCACTAAAGCGCTTGCCAGGATTCTTTACAATTTGGACACGATCAAGTTGTATACCTTCGCGGTCGCGGTAACGTTGAATATAGGCAGACTTTTCATCTTCGGTATCAACTCCTCGCGGATACCCTGATGCCTCAACCTTATCCTTCAAAAAGGCGTTTATATATGGTGTGAAAAGGTTGGGTAGCTTCTGAAACCTCCACACCTCATGTATCTTCAGTATTCTATAACCATGGCGTACGGCTAGGGCCACTCAGGACTTGTATATACGCCTCTGATCTTACGCTGGTGGGGTATATGGTTACATTCGCCGTTATCCTCTTCCGCGCACTTCACGCACAGGGGAAACATGAGCTTGTCGTCGATAACGACAGGTAAGATCGGCATCCATAAATTGCGTGGGGGGAGTACGTCTACGAAAGAGAGCCCAAAGTAACGATCATTCAAATTTTTTGAAAATTCATTGATGGAGGGTAGGCTAGGTCCCACCAGTTTCTCAGGAGCGCCCACGGGTACGGATTGCTCTTCATCACGTATGGGTATAAAGAACAGAAATCGTAGTAATGGAGCTTCACGCCTCCGTAGGTGGAAAGTATAGTCTGAAAGGATTTGTACGTCCTCCAAACAAGCTATCACCACATTTGAGAGGATCCAGCACCATTGAACGCTTGATCGTGTTTATTTCCTCACGGTACACCTCGTCTGTCTCCATCCGTGCATCATATTCATGCTCCCACAAGACTTTGTGAGTGAACTGTGATCCTATAAGTTGATCGCGGGTGCGGGTCGATGCAAGACAGTCGGCAGGAGACCTACCGTGGATATCTCCGCGATTCCGCACTCAGGACGGGGGCATCCATGCCACCAGCAACCGTTAAAGGAGTACACAGTCTTCACACCAGTGACACGGTTTTCACTTAACCCATCAACCCAAAAAACACGTCCATTAATCTTAATGGGTACTTCACCCGTGTTGCGGGCGTGCTTTATGTATACACCTGTCTGTTGCTGTAGGTGTATGAGCCAGTAAATAGCCTTGTGTCCGTAACTGCGGGGGTTGTTTCGGTGAATAATGGCTAAGGTGTCTTTAGGCATGAAGTTATTCTTGAACACCGTAAAACATAATGATGCGATGGTGGTTGCGACTTGCAGTGGATCGCATTTGAAACGGGCTATGTACATCCTTCTAAAGGCCTGGAAACATACTCTAAGCACGCGCACATCATTCACGCAATAACGCTCACATTCATCAGCTATATTATAAGGGTTACTTTCATTAAAACTGTCGTAGTATCGATCAAAGTCTTCACGTTCATCCATACAGTCAAAATAATGTTTGGGGGTGGTGGGCCTACGTAGTTTAAAGTCTCGCTGGTGAGGAAAGTGTAAGGGAAGTATCCTTTGGAAACTTCAGCTGCTACTCCCATCACCTTGGGTAGCTTTGCTAATTTACAAGGTGTGAATAATAAAGTATCTTTAAATTGTACATTGCCTCTTATCTGCATCTGTATTAATTTGTTGCCTCTTTTCAATGGATCACCTGTAAATATCTCAGAGGATTCGTGTTCAAGCAACTCCTTATAAAGGAACTGCGTGTCAAACTTTGCCCCGTTATGGGCGAGAATATACACAGTCATTTTTTTGAACTTGTCGGCTAACTTGACAATATAGGACACAAATAGTTTCACAGGACTATCGCGGACATTCGTTTTAAAAACGTTTGTCCGTTTACCACATTTGGGGCACTCGTCACATTCGATACCCATACACTCATCACAGATGGTCTGGCTCACAAGTAAATGTGGAATTACCTCTTTGGTTTCAGCGTTCGTATATGTTTCTATATCGTAGTATACAGTTATACAAGGGTTATTTTTAGGCTTAGCATCTTTCATATAACATACATGCTTTACTCCATCCGCCTTATATTCCTCCTGGCATGTAGGACAGTGAATTACGTCACACTTGTGCTTAAATTTCCCCCAATTATCCATTGTGTGAAACATACCACATTCACAGATTCTCATTTTCCTGCACGTGCCAATTGATTTATGGAAATCAAAACAGCTATTATTGAAAAATGTGCGTCTACACACATCACAGTCTCTCTTCTCAGCTTCAACTACACGGCTTTCACATTTGGTGCTTTTACACTGCTCACATACCATGTGACATTCTTTACAATGTCGCACAATATCATCCGCAAACTCGAGGCACCCCTTACACAAATCATGATGTCTCCCATATTTTCGACTTTTGTCATAACTCGCGTAAAGCCACCTTATATTACGGATGGGGAGATACGTTGTCCCTGACAATCCTAAAATAAGTAGGGGTCTTGTACGATCTCTCACACAGCTTTTAAAAACATACACAGTCCTACGACGATCATCCAACCCAAATACAACTATGCGGACATTCATTTCCTGTTCTACCTTCTCAGCTTCAGGACCCATATTACAGTCAAATTCAAGTTCACAGTCTACAGCTAGTTTACGGGCACGCTCCACGACCGTAGGCAACCAAATTTTTTGAGCCGTGTATTTTGTACAGTAAACATACGTGCTAAGAGTACTGCTATAAAGCCGCAACCACGATCGACGTTTATATGCGTCGTAAATATCGGAGAATTGAGTTAAGAGTATACGGTATGGCACTATGACCCGCAACACGGAATACACGGTCAATATTTACCGTGAAGTTGTCCATATTGAAGGCTATACTACTTTGGGCGGCTTGCATTATACGTCCTAATATATATTCTACATCTTCAGCCGCCAAACGTCTAAATGGCACTATCACCCAATAATCGTCTACATCACCGTCATCTGACCCGAATCCAAAGGACAGACTCGTCCTGACTTCACGCTCGTCGCGTTCTGAAGAGCAAACTCTATAATACGCTGTACAACCCGGCGTAGCCCGCGCTCAATTCCATTGCTATACATGGCTCTAGGTCGACCCTGACTCTATACCGATTTCTAGTCAAGGCTGGGGTGGGGGCTGCGGATCGCACCAATTCGACGTTATATCATCCTCAACAGAACGGGGGGCGGGATGAATTAGGGATATATTAGCGGAAGGTGCTGCTGGGGGGCCTGTTGCGTAGGAGGTTGATGGTTGGGGATCTATTATTGTAGACTTAACAGAACGGGGGGCGGCGGATGAATAAGGGGATATATTAGCGGGAGGTGCTGCTGGGGGGGTTGTTGCGTAAGAGGTTGAGGGTTGGGGACTATTACGCTGCAACAGGCGCGTATTTCGGCGCTTTATACCTGACGTGGGGTTCTCATACCTCCGCTTTGGACGTGCTACCGGTATCGCTGGTGAGGGTTCGTTGGCAGGGGAGGAGATCACAACTACACTGTCGTCGAGGTCATCCGTAATGTCAATGATGGGTGCTCTACCTCATCGTCATTCACGGTTCTGTGGGAGAAGAAAGCAAAATATAAGGAACAGCACTCAAAATTTGTAATATTTTGTAAATGACCCACTTAGGAGTGTGACGTGTTAGAAATGGACTCTGTAGAAAAATTCAGATTCACGAGTCCATCCACATGTATTATATCTGGACCTACAGGATGTGGTAAAACTGTGTTATGCTTAAAATCATTAAAGAAAAGGGAGAGATGTTCTCGAAATTTGTGCATAAAGTTATATGGTGCTATTCGACGTATCAATCAGTGTTCAACGAGTACCAAGATGATTTTGTTCCACAAAGGCGTATATGACGTTAATTCGTTAAAGGGAAATGAACATACAATCATTGTAATTGACGATCTCATGTTGGAGATGGATAAAACGTTTGCCGAGACATTTACAGTATTCTCCCACCATCTTAACATAAGCGTGTTCTTCATCAATCAGAATCTATTTTTCAAAAATAGATACATGCGCGATGTGTCGTTAAATACGCAATATCTAGTCTTATTCGCGCAACGTAGAGATGTATCACAAATTGGGGTATTAGCCAATCAAATGTTCCCGAATCAGCGTAAGGAGTTTTTGGAAGTTTATAAAGAAGCTACAAGCACGCGTTACGGATATTTGCTTTGCGACCTTCATCCGCGAAACACGTTTAGAGTGCTTCTGCGAACGAATATATTTCCAAACGAGCCTGAAACGGTGTATATTCCAGAATGACAAAGAGACTAAAGAAATACCGTGAATTAATAAAAATCTATCATCGACTGCCCCGGGCAATGCAGCAGATGTTTATTAAAAATATCGACGCCGACTTTTAAAATGCATCTGTGAAATCTGTCTTAACGTTATAAATTGCAATGTATCAATGAAAACCCCATCAGAAGGCTCGCCTACGCCGCTACAAGAACATAATACGTGCACTCGCTCGTAAAAGTCAAACTGTAGCGAAGAAAAAACGAATTATTGTACAAACAGGAGGGTCATTTCTCCCCATCTTATTTTCAGTTTTGGGTCCTTTACTGACTAGATTAATATAATGAAGAAAGTGGTAGTGATTCCCCACGAGGTGTACGCTTCACTGCAAAGGAATCCAGACACGTATCTAGATCCCGTAAAAGCAGACTTAAAAGAATGGAAAGCGAATTGTTAGCCCTATTAAACAGTGAAAAAACACCTGATGAGAAAAGAATCTTATACCAAGAAGCTCTGCAGAAATTTCTTCACGAGTACGAAAATTATAAGAGCCCTACAGAGATTCCTGTGGTTATTAGGCACAGCACGGGGGACGATGGACATGGCGACATAGGATCTGAGCCCGACGATACAGCTGACCAACCAAAAAGATTAGCCACACAACATATCGAACATGTATTAAAAATACCCTCCCACATACATTGAGGAGTAAAGGCTTAAGTCTTTATAATCTATTGAATGAGGATCCCGCCATACAATGGACCGATACAGGGGAGATCATTGTGGAAGGATCAAAGGTACAGGGATCGAATATCGTAGACATTGTCCATGATCTGGTGAGAAAGTGGGATAGGCCATCACCATCAGGATGGAAGCATATTAAAGCAAGACTACAACAAATAAATGTCCCTAAAACGTTGATAGGAAATCTGAACAGGTTAAAAGACTTGGAACATGCAACGCCTGTGACACAATTGAAGGCGCCGTCACCCCCGGCGGTAACACCTTTGAAGAGGAGCAAGAAGAGGTTAAACCAACCCTACCACGTCCTCTAAAATACGCAAATGGCTAACGTATTAACTAAACGCTATTATGACATTTCTACCCCATCCTCTTACGCGGCGTAGATAGACTGTACAGAAGTGTTTACGGAGTAGGAAAAAAGATGTTGAAAGATTTTTGAGGGAGCAGGACGCTTATACGCTTCATAAGCCTGTGAGAAAAAGGTTTAAAACAGCCAAGACAACGGCTTCCTCGATTGATTCTTTGGCAAGCAGATTTAACAGACATGCAAAGATATTCTGTGTATAACGATGGTTACCGCTACATTCTATTCATAATAGACGTATTCTCTAGATATCTGTGGCTAGTTCCTCTGAAAAATAAATCACCTGAAACAGTTGCTAAAGCCACCAAAACGCTAATGTTAAAAGAAAACAGGGTTCCTGGCTATTTTTGTACGGATATGGGGAAGGAATTTATAGGCCGTGCTTTTCAGAACATGTTGACAGAGTTTAATATCAGCTATTACACAACCAATTCTATACATAAGGCTTCTTTAGCTGAAAGAGTTCAGCGCACCATAAAGGAACGCATGCACCGTTATTTTACACATAAAAACACATACAGATTTCTAGACATTCTGGAATCATTGGCGTCATCCTACAACCGCTCACACCATCGCACGATTGGGACAACACCTAACGAAGTTTTAGAAAGAGGTACGCTCCCGAGGAGAGATGGATCACCACCACCACCACCACACTCTGCGCGCTTCAAAATCAATGATTATGTAAGGCTGTCGCGTTCGGGGAACAAATTCGCAAAGGGTTTTGAGCAAGGATGGACACGCGAGATTTTAAAGTTAGGGCTATGAGACCTAAAGGTGAGATAATGATGTATTACATTGAAGATTTGAATGGGAGAAGAAATCTCAGGAGGCTTTTACCGCGAGGAATTGCAGAAAGTTGCGTTTAATTTAGAAAAAATGTGTTTAAAATTGAGAAAATTTTAGGAAGCAAAGGTTCAGGAAAGAGAAAAATGTACCTGGTGAAATGGCTAGGGTACCCAGAAAGCTTCAACACCTATATAAAAGCTGATGCAATAATGAAGCTTAAATAGTATGCAACATGGCTCCTAACCATTTCTACGTCACACTCCCGTCCTCCTCGTCCCTGTCTGTACACCCTAACAACACACTAGCCAACTTTGTAACAGAACTCCACAAGCACATTGAATTGGGTCGTGATTCGTATGAGGTGGGGATATGCGAAATTCAGCTGGACACCATCTTTTTAAATATTGAACATAAGAAAACCGTTTTTACGATTCTTAGAGACATTGACGAGTGTGAAAAAGCTGGGGTAGCTATGGATGAAACTATGCGTATCGCTCGGACTAAGATTGCACGGTATTACAGTACAGAAGTAAGACTAGGACCGGGTCAATATGGTTCGGCCGAGGATGTTGTGAGAGGCTTAAACGTAAGTTTAAGAAACTCAAACCTTACGAATGATTTAGTATACGAAATCGTAAACAACCCTGCACATACACTAATCCTAAAATCAAAGACTAACAGACGTATTAAAGACCATAGAAAGTTCCAAATTCTAGCCAATGGCCGATATAGCGCAGCCTTCCAAAGAGACACATTTCACGAGACACAGTATAACTTGTCCAGATTAATGTATCAATTGAAGATGGAGAAATTGGCTGAAAGGTCCCCAGACATGTGCTATATTTACAGTATATAGTGGAGCACCAGTTTGTTGGGGATACCCAGGCACGCCTGCTGCGCATTGCTCACATCCCCAACCATAGAGGAAGGAGTTTGAGTATTACATATGACAGACCCCATTATGTGAATGTCGCAACTAATTTAATAACCAATATCTCAATATATATAAGAACGATTGAGGGTGAAAACTTCCCATTCGGTAACGGGAGCTTAACAGTGAAGCTACACTTTCGACGCACTGAGTTATAATGGATAGAAAGCCTTTCACCGTCTATCGAGGGGTGCGATACCAGCGCGGTAGTGGACTTGGGTCCATTTTTCATCCATACTACGTACGGCTGTTCCTTTGCTGAAGAGGGGAGCCAGATACCTTGGAAGGAAAGCGCTGAATCAGGTATTAACACTGCAGAAGACATATTGGCCGGGGCTAAACCTAAAGAGGCTCTAAAAAAACATTTAAAGCGTACACGGGACGAAATCATCAAAGATGCAAAGAGAAAAATGCGTGGTGGCAGGAAGAAGAAGAAGCGGGCTGCCCGGAAGAAGAAGGGGTCACGTGGTATTAAACGTAAAAGGCTATCAAAAAAGAAGTGCTGTAAAGCGAATGAAACCTATGGTTGACCACTTTTTTGACTGATATAAGCTAAGGACATTGATCTCATGAATCATAGTTTGTTTACCACTTGTCGAGAGAGGAGTCACTATTTCGCCATGGCACGCTTCATCCACCCATGTAGTTCACAATGCTGTAAATCGGAGCTGTCCCTTTTTGAGCTACCTCCAACCCAAGTTTCTATTGAGCACAGTGACTTTATTACAATTAACCCTTTAAACACAATTAGTTCCCCGAGTGCACCTATAGAATTCGTGATACCCAGCTCAGGTCCTTACTTTTTTGATCCAAGCTGTGTGCACATGTACGCTAAGCTACGTATAGCCCATTCTGATGGAACGGTCTGCGATGACAAATATGCTGTATACCCTGAAACAAACTTTCTGCACGCCATATTCAACCAGTGTGACGTATATTTAAATCAGACCAACATATCGGCAGGCACGGGGTACTATCATCTACGAGCCTATCTGGAAAATGTCCTCAACTTTTCCAAAGAAGCTATGGCTACCTTTTTAAGTGCCGAGGGATATTATCAAACTAAAGATGAAAATAGTATAAAGGACAAATTTAAAAATTCTAAAAAGAAAATATACGAGTGTTTTGGACGGTTGCACACAGATTTCACTTTCCAGGAGAAGTTGCTTGTCAACGGGGTGGATATGAAAATAAAGCTCACCCGCACGAGTCCTGAGATCTGCTTAAATCTGGCTGCTGATCAAGAGGAGGGTGCAAAGCCCGTTGTGGTTCACATTATGGACACATACCTCCGCGTACGGCGAGTGAAATTAAGTTCACGAAAACAACTAGAAATTGAGAAAAATTTACTAAACGCTACAGTGAAATATCCTATTAACAGAGTGCAAATCAAACTATATACGGTTCCTGCAGGGTTGGCATCGAAGCAGATAGAAAACATTGCCCTGGGAAATCTTCCTAAAAGGATATTAATCGGAATGCAGGACCATGCTTCGGTGAATGGAAAATATAAAAAGAGTGCCTTTAAATTCGAGAATTTCGGACTTAAAAATATAACTCTATACGTTAATGGCACTGCTTTGGGTGGAACAATGGGTACGGACTATTCATCAGACGCTGTGTTACCTCTTTGTGCCAGAGCCTATAGTAATCTGACCCATATTGCAGGTGATTGTGATGAGCTTGGTATGGGGTAACGCAGGAAGAATTCATTGATCAATTTAACCTTTATCCATTTGACATTACACCTGACTTATCTGCTAGCGTAAATACCCATTTAACCCCACAGCAGAGCGGAAACATCGCAGTGCGGCTGGAATTCGCCAAGCCTATAGACGCTCCTATTAGTGTACTAGTATATCTCGAATCGCAAGCCCTAATAGAAGTAGATAGATTTAGAAGCGTTATCACTGACTTTTAAAATGGATGCTAATACACTTCAGAAAGTAATGGAACGAGTCACACGTTCCAAATTTATCGGAGTGTTTGCGAAGAATGAAACATTGAGTTTGCCAAGTACGCGAGAATGCGGTAGTCTTATTGTGAAACACAGATGTCATCGGTAATGAAGGGATTCACTGGATCGCTGTCTATTTTAAAAATAGACAGCGCCTGTACTATTTTGATTCACTCGGTACTCAACCCTGGAGTGACCCTATTATTGTAAAATTTCTCGCTCAGTTACATATTCCCGAAGTTGTATGGAACCCATTTCGTATACAAGGATATTTTAGTAATGTTTGCGGAATGTACTGCGTCTCATTTCTCACGCATATGTCATGTGATAAAGAATTTATAAATTTTTTAAATTTATTTGACCCGTGTCACACTCGCCGAAACGATGAAATGGTATGCAGACAGATAAAAATCCGTTTTCCAATTGTACGTACTCGTTGTATAGTATAATGTTTTTGTTCGTATATTTGTATTTGATATTTGATGATTGATATTTGATTGCCATAAAAAATTTCGATTTAGCATAATGGGGTAAGAAGTAGTCATTGATTGGCATAAAAAATTTTGGCGAGTATCTATTTGACGAGATACAACTCTCCATATATATATAAAATCGAATTATAGACACTTACATTTCTATGGTAGTCCCTTGCGTCGGATTGTAAGGAGCGTCACTGCAAATATCTTCAACGGTTTGCGTTGGAAATAATTCATCACGGTCAATCGCGTTAAAAAGACTAATTGCGGTTAATGCTGCAGTGTCACTTTCTTCATACAATTCCGGGGAGACGTACAGGTCCATGGTGGAGGATGTGACATTGCTGACTGATCAGTATATCCTCCGTGTTCATGACACGAGATTCTTCAAAAGATTGTATAACACGTGTCAAATCCTCATCGGACCTTAAAGGAATAATGTTCATTCTTTTAAAACATATACAGAGTATACAGACAGAGCCCCATTATGTGAAGATATCTTTGGTTCATTTAAGAGGAATAACATTGATTGCCATAAAAAATTTCGATTTTAGCATAATGGGGTAAGAAGTAAAACCAAATAACATTGATTGCCATAAAAAAATTTTGGCGAGTATCTATTTGATGAGATACTACAACTCTCCATATATATATAAAATCGAATTATAGACATTTACATTTCTATGGTAGTCCCTTGCGTCGGATTGTAAGGAGCGTCACTGCAAATATCTTCAACGGTTTGCGTTGGAAATAATTCATCACGGTCAATCGCATTGAAAAGACTAATTGCCGTTAATGCTGCAGTATCACTTTCTTCATACAAATCTGGGGAGACGTACAGGTCCATGGTGGAGGGAATGATTATTCACTGACGCGAAAATAGCTACTGTTACTCCCAACTGAAAAATATCCCTTTTATATGCACAATCGCCAAGCTCCGCCCCAAAAGACCAGATGTTCGTAGTGATTGGCTGCCGATGTAGCTGGGTGGAGCTATGATGTGTACCAATCCGCTATAACGAGTCCGGACGAGTAACATATATAAAATCGTGTTTCTTGTGAATAAATTATAGACACTTACATTTCTATGGTAGTCCCTTATATTATATTTTATTTTTACTTACAAGTTATTAGTAATGTTTTCACAAATTCTTGTTTTAACATAATTTCAATTGTTAACTTATTTTATAATAAAGAAATTATAAATATAGCCTAATTATATTTTTAAAAAAGCATTCAGTTTCCACGTTAAACTGTGGGTCTAAGGCGGAGTGAAAACCTTTCCAATTCGGCGAGAAATTGCACTAGGGTACAACGAAAATTATTTGGCGATTCTTATAGAACTTTTGATACTGATTCCGGTTTCAGAATTTTTCTATCACCCATAGTTTTCGAGAAAATAATATTTCCATTTACTCAGAGTTTCCCGCATCATTAGTCACTAATGTAATCGAGAGGATATAAAGAATATAGCCTAATTATATTTTTAAAAAGCATTCAGTTTCCACGTTAAACTGTGGGTCTAAGGCGGAGTGAAAACCTTTCCAATTCGGCGAGAAATTGCACTAGGGTACAACGAAAATTATTTGGCGATTCTTATAGAACTTTTGATACTGATTCCGGTTTCAGAATTTTTCTATCACCCATAGTTTTCGAAAAAATAATATTTCCATTTACTCAGAGTTTCCCCTTATAGACAATGCAGGTCCTGTACACAATTGTTTGAACACAATTGTTCGAAAACCATAGTTCGAAAAACAAAAGTATTAAAAACATTAAAAGTTAAAAATCTTTATTCATACGTTATTCAAAGTTAAAAATCTTTATTAATAAAACAGGATAGAAGCATATGAAAGTCAAGGTAAACTATAGTTGCAAATTATGGTTAGGTTAGGTTAGGTTAGGTCTCTTACATATAAAAACCCATTCACTAAGAGCATTGGCTTTCCTTTCTCACTAGAAACAAACTCTGCCATTTTAAGGGTGGTTTAACAGCAGCACTATAAATGTTATAGTTTAAATGAAGAGGCTAACCTTCTTATTTACATCTTCGTATTTGCGTCTTGGTAACTAAGATTTTATTTAGTTGGTTGTTCATTCGAACAATTATAACGTCGAATAATTGTTGCTTCGAACAACTGTTTTTCGAACAATTGTGTTCGAACAATTGTGTTCGAACAATTGTGTTCGAACAATCGTCCGTAATTCGATTATTATTTATTATAATTGTGGGTATAGTTAACCTGGAAAAAAGAAAGTAAATTTAAATTAGTACACTTAATTTTAAATAATATTTTGGGAAATCTGAGTAAATGGAAATATTATTTTCTCGAAAACTATGGGTGATAGAAAATTCTAGGTTACGTGAATGGAATTTGCTGGCAAAAGATACAAGCATATTCCGTTATTTGAACAAAACTCTCTCTCTCTCTCTCCTCTCTCTCTCTCCCTCTCTCTCTCTCTCTCTCTCTCTCTCCTCTCTCTCTCTCTCTCTCTCTCTCTCTCTATATATACAAGCGTCGTTCTTTACGTTATTTATACTGCGTGTTCTTTGCAGTTGAATGTATATAATGTTACGGCATGCGGGAGGTGCCCCCTTGGGGCATTGGTTTCTGCGAGTATGTAGAGGAATTACGGCATTTGGAAGAGTGAAGTCCATGGTGTAGTGGTTATCGCGTCTGACCGGCAATCGGAAGATCCCGGGTTCGATTCCCAGGTGGTACTTCATTTTTTCATTTGTTGTTTTCTCTTTCTCGTCTTGCGCGGAATATCTCCTATACAAGCGTCGTTCTTTACGATATATATATATATATAATTGTGGGCATATCTAAGAAATGGAGTCGAGAGAGGTTTTGTTCAAGCTGTCTGGGAGAAAGGTAATTATGGTCAGAAAAAAAATCGCCTCTGGCAATAGGTGAACCGATTTGACCCAGATTGTCGATATCCCTTTCCTCGTGTGCGTGTGTGTGTGTGTGTGTGCGTGTGTGTATAGATTTGAGAATATGATCGTGTGTTTTGGTTAATTTCAATTGATTAATTTCTTTAGAATTCGTTTTTTTTGCAATTTTCTTCGTTTCTTCTTTCGTTTTTCGGTATTTAAATAGGAAATAAATGATTTATTGGAAGGTGTGTTTAAATGAATCTTCCAATTGATTAACTATATAAATATATTGTGGTATTTTATATGGTTGAATCTTCCAATTGATTAACTATATAAATATATTGTGGTATTTTGATTAACATATGTTTCTTCGTAAGCGCATTGAGAATGTGTTTCATTGTAGAAGTAATTTAGATTTCGGCTTTTTTCAATTTTCTTCGCAGGGGATTGGGGGGGAATGAGACCCGACCCCGTTATAGCGGATTGTGTTTTGGCTAATTTCAATTGATTAATTTCTTTAAATTTCGTTTTTTTTCAATTTTCTTCGCGGGGGAATGAGGCTCTGTGTGTTTCATAAATTTTCATTTTCGAAACCGACCCCGTTATAGCGGATTGTGTTTTGGCTAATTTCAATTGATTAATTTCTTTAAATTTAGTTTTTTTCAATTTTCTTCGCGGGGGATGAGGCTCGTGTGTTTCATAAATTTTCATTTCGTTTCGTGACTTAAATATTTATAATAAAAATTAAGTGTGTAAAAATTATTTATTTAATAAACAGAATTTGATTGGATTCATCTACCGTCATATATTGTGGTACACTATTTAAATGGAGGATTAATATATGGTTTTTGCTATCTGGAATACATGGCGCTATCTGGCAACTCAGCCAGAATAGAGGTTTATAAAAGACCGAGAAGCTGATGAAAGAATCATTCAAGCTCGGCTCCCAGCCGAGCAAGGACCTCTGGTCCTTCTCTTTCTGGCCCTTTGGGAAAACCCCTTAGAGGCCTCTTAGGTTAGGTAAACGAAAATAGCTTGGGGGAGAACTCCGCCTCCAAGTTGCATGCCTTGCAATCAAAGGCAACTACTCTCTCTCTCTCTCTCTCTCCTTCAGGTGTACCCCTCCCCCCTTGGCTCAGCCAACTGGCTGATTAGGAGCCTATAAAACAACGCCTACTCGGCTGAAGTCTTAATATGCACTTGGCTCCTGCCAGGTGAACACCTCTCCTCCTTTCTCTCCTCCTTTCTCTCCTTTCTGGCCCTTTGGGGGGAATAGCTTGGGGGAGAACTCCACCTCCAAATTGCATGCCCCTTGCAACCCCGGTTGGCAACAAAGGGCCCTTTGGGGTATCTTTTTTTTTTGCAACACCCCCACCCCCCTTTTGCAACAACCCCCCCTTTGCAACATTACGTAATCACTTGCAACATTCTTGCACTCTAACCTTTTGCGGCTATACTACTAATGTTAATGAAGGTCCTAGTAATTTTAGATTATTTGGTAGAGAAGTTCAAGAATCCTGCCTACCCTATACTAATTCTTGTGATGTAGGTAGCATCACAACTACCCCCAGCAATATTTCCATTGGACAAGACCCAGCATTATGGGAAGTTAATGATGCTACATGTCATTATGTGTTAGAGCATGGCATAAATCAGGACCTAGAAAACATGAACTTTTCTTAATCAAAGAGACGTTTTGGTGAACGATTCAGATTTTTGTGTAGAACCTTATTTGAAACACAGCTTGTCAACGGAGAGGTGAAGAGAACATATTTAATGTATTCGGATAGCACAGGCTCAATTTTCTGCATTCCATGTCAGTTATTTGGTGGAACTACAAAAATTGGTAAGGAAGGATTTGATGATTGGAAGCATGGCAGTGAAGGATTAACAAACCATGAAAATTCCCCTGAACATAAGTCGTGTGTGTTAGCTATGAAAATGAGAAGTTCAGCTCTCGGAAGAATTGACAGACAACGTTTCTCTCAAATTGATGAGAAGAAGTATTGGAGGAATGTTTTACAACGAGTTGTTGCAATAGTCCGGTCACTGGCATCTCATGGTTTACCTTTTAGGGGCCACATTGAGAAATTTGGTTCTGTCCACAGTGGAAACTTTATAATGGCTTTGGAACTTATTGCTGAATTTGACCCTTTTCTGGCGGAACATATAGCAAAATACAAAAATCCAGGGAAAGGTCATACCTCATACTTGTCTTCGTTTACATGTGAGCAATTCATCAAACTAATGGCTGACAAAGTTACCAAACAAATAACTGAGGAAGTGAAATGTGCGAAGTACTATTCCATTATTGTGGACTCCACCCCAGACATATCACATGCGATGAACTTGCAGTTATTCTGAGATACGTAAAAGAAGATGGGCATCCCGTAGAGCGATTTTTGGCATTCCTTCCCAGCGTAGGCCACAAATCAGAGTAGCTTTTCAACTCAGTTTCCAGCATATTAAAAATGCATGCTCTCGACATTGCAAACTGCAGAGGACAGTCGTATGATAACGCTCCCAGCATGTCAGAGACTTACTCTGGCTTGCAAGCAAGAATAAAAGAAGCGTCCCCAGTAGTAGTTTACGTACCCTGCTCTGCACACTCATTAAATTTGATTGGACAGTGTGCAGCAAGTTACTGTAAGGAAGCCACTGATTTATTCGCACTTCTCCAAAATCTTTATGTGTTCTTTACTGCCTCCACTCACCGTTGGGAAATACTACGAAATCATTTTACCAAATCTGAAAATGTAACGCTAAAGAGCTTATCAGACACTCGATGGTCAGCCCGTGAAGCAGCGTGTAGGAATCTCAATAAAGACTGGGAAGAAGTTATAGAGGCACTTACGTCCATTGAAGAAGATGAATCAGAAAAGCCTTGCACACGCAGTGAAGGATCAGGCTACCTCAATCAACTGCAACGCCTTGAAACTACAATTCTTTCTTTAATGTGGGGATGACATTCTGGAAAGGTTCAATGCTACTAGTAAACACCTCCAAGCAGTTAACATTGATCTTGGTGTCGTAGCAGAACTGTATGCATCATTGACATTTTATGTAAAAGATGCAAGAGACAACTTCGACTTTTATGAAGAAGCAGCAATTAAGAAATCATCTATCCGCGAATATGAAGTTACAATGGAAAAAAAAAGAAAAACTTCGAGTCGACGAAACTCGTGAAGGTGAGGTAGAATTAGATGGATGGAGGAACTTCTTCATTAATACTTATCTTGTGGTACTTGACAGATTATTGTCGGCATTAAACCGTCGCAAAGATGTGTATAAAAACCTCCATGCACGGTTTGCATTTTTTACAAAAGTCACCACCTTGAATCCGACAGATATAACTGCCAATGCTATTAAGCTTTGGGAATTTTACAAGGATGACTTGGTGGAAGCATTTGTTAATGAGTGTCTTCATTTCCGTGGGTTTCTTCTGAATTTGGAGAAAACCCCTACGAGCATTCTTGAGATGAGTGAGACGATCCAAGCAAAAGGATTAAAAGAAGTTTATCCATATGTTGATATTGCGCTCAGGATCTTCCTATGTACGCCGGCTTCCAAATGTTTTGCCGAAAGATCTTTTTCTGTGCTGCGACGACTAAAGAACTACATACCGTCAGTGATGTCAGAAAATCGTCTCAACTCTTTAGCTCTCCTTCGTATTGAATCAGAACTCACGAGAGCTCTTAGTTATACAGATCTTATTAACTCCGCTGCTCAGCAATCTCGGCGGAAACTGCTTTGAGTATTCTACTGTACAACGGTCGATTTCGTAACTAAACATAAAGATCGTAAATATAACCTACAATGCATTTCTGTTCACACATTTAAGGGATTATATATATATATATATATATATATATATATATATATATATATATTAACGTAAAGAACGACGCTTGTATAGAAGAACGTTCCGCACAAGATGAGGAGGGAGAACGAACAAATGAAAAATGAGGTAACCACCCGGGAATCGAACCCGGGATCTTCCGATTGCCGGTCAGATATGCTATCCACTACACCATGGGCCTCGATTAATCAGAAGTCGTAATTCTCCTACATACGAGCAGAAACCAATGCCCTGAGGGGGCACCTCCCGCATGCCGCACATATATACATTTTAACTGCAAACAACACACAGTATAATTAATGTAAAGAACGACGCTTGTATAGAAGAACGTTCCGCACAAGATGAGGAGGGAGAACGAACAAATGAAAAATGAGGTAACCACCCTGGAATCGAACCCGGGATCTTCCGATTGCCGGTCAGATATGCAATCCACTACACCATGGGCCTCGATTAATCAGAAGTCGTAATTCTCCTACATACGAGCAGAAACCAATGCCCTGAGGGGGCACCTCCCGCATGCCGCACATATATACATTTTAACTGCAAACAACACACAGTATAATTAATGTAAAGAACGACCCTTGTATAGAAGAACGTTCCGCACAATGTATATATGTGCGGCATGCGGGAGGTGCCCCCTCAGGGCATTGGTTTCTGCTCGTATGTAGGAGAATTACGACTTCTGATTAATCGAGGCTCATGGTGTAGTGGATAGCATATCTGACCGGCAATCGGAAGATCCCGGGTTCGATTCCCGGGTGGTTACCTCATTTTTCATTTGTTCGTTCTCCCTCCTCATCTTGTGCGGAACGTTCTTCTATACAAGCGTCGTTCTTTACATTAATTATACTGTGTGTTGTTTGCAGTTAAAATGTATATATATATATATATATATATATATTATTGATAGGAATTTTTATATATATGTATATATAGATATATATTATATTATTGTGTTATATATATATATATATATATAAATATATTATATATATTATCAAAATATATATAATACGATGGTAATTCAATAAGTATCCGCACTTTTTATTTTTACAATTTTATTTTCACATCTGATAGATTGTAAACACATCACTTCTCAACATAGTCTCTCTCAATACACTTAGTCTAGCGATCTACAAGCTTCCTAATGCCATCACAAAATAATGTTTTTGGCTGTGTGCGTAGCCAGTCATGCACCGCCTCCTTCAGGTCATCATCGCCTTGGAATCGCTGACCTCTCAAAGCGTTTTTCAGTGGTCCAAACAGGTAAAAATCGGAAGGTGCCAGGTCTGGACTGTAGGCTGGATGGTCGAGAATGTCAAATTTAAGTTCTTGAAGGCATTTTCTAGTCTGTGCAGCGATATGAGGGCGCGCATTTTCGTGTAACAGAATAACACCTTCCGACAATCTCCCTCTCCGTTTTGTGCGAATTGCTTGCTTTAACTCATTCCGAAGCATGTCAGAATACGATGCACTTGTTAATGTAGTTCCACGCTCTAGATAATGTTCAAAGATAGTGCCTCGTGTATCCTAAAACAGTGTTAGTATAACTTTACCTGCTGACGGCTGCGCTTTGAACTTACTTGCAACGGGAGATGCTGGATGCTTCCATTGCATGCTCTGTCGTTTGCATTCTGGTTCATAGTGATGGATTCAGGTTTCATCTCCAGTGATAATGCGCTCCAAAAAGTTTTCACCTTCGTTATGATACTGCGCCAAAAGACGAGAGCAGACGTCCATACGATTACGCTTGTGCTCTTCTGTCAACTGTTTGGGCAGTGGGCACCCATCTTGCCCAAACCTTGTGAAAACCAAGAATGTCATGAACTATCGAATAGGCTGACCCTTGACTGATGTGGTCTACTGGTTGAGTTGATCTACTGGTTGACGTAGTACCGGTTGACTTAGCACTGGTTAAGGTTACAGTGGTTGGGTTGTCCTATCACCCAATTCATGCTTTGCATGCCAGCTTTACTGGTTGAGTCAGTGTTGGTTTGACTGTACTGGTTGAGTTAGTACTGGTTGAGTTGGTCTACTGGTTGAGTTGGTCTACTGGTTGACTTAGCACTGGTTAAGGTTACACTGATTGAGTTGACATGGAACCATAATGGTATTATTAAGTAGAGTACAATTCATGCTTTGCATGCCAGCTTTACTGGTTGAATCAGTGTTGGTTTGATTGTACTGGTTGAGTTAGTACCGGTTGAGTTGGTACTGTTTGAGTTGGTACTGGTTGAGTTGGCACTGGTTGAGTTGATCTACTGGTTGACTTAGCACTGATTGACTTAGCACTGGTTGAGGTGGCACTGGTTAAGATTACACTGGTTGAGTTGACATGGAACCGTTCCATTCAAAGTACCAAAGTTGTTAGTGTCCTTTATTACTTGATAGCGTCAGTGGAGTCATATAATTTCTAGTGTAATTAATTATTTCTTAGCAAAGTTTCGTTTCCATACCTATTTTAAACATTTTTAATTGTTAAATTTTTTTAGCTCAAAACAATAATTTGGGACAGAAAGGGTTCATATTGCAGACACCATCATCGCTCTGTGCAATACATGTCAATCAAATAAGTACTTACAGAGCCGAATAAACTCATGGTGTTTTCCACATTCAGTAGTAATGACGATAAGACACCTAATATCATTTTAAATAATTTTATAATCAAGGTTTTAATCTTCCTGCAAGCGTTGGAAGAGCTTGTTCGGTATACATTCGCTTCGTATGAAAAGTTAAAATATGTCTACATCAATAAGATGGCTATTTATCTTCTTATAGTCAAATTTCAGTTGAAGCCTATACATGTACCGATGTGTTGGGTGTTGAAATCTTCTAGCTCATTTCAGTGTCGTTATTTTACTGAGGTTATTGCACAAACGAAAACAAATGATAATCATATGTAATATAAAAAGGCTATAAACAACAGCAGTCAGGATGGCTCATACGAGAATGTCCGTTTAGGAAGCTCTGATAAAAGATGTAAGAAAATTAAAAAAGTAGATGAAAGTTTTAAAGCATGACATAGGAGGGAGATTGGAAGAAAACAGAGAACTTTAAAGATAAAGCGAAAATTTAAGTGTAAAGAGATCTGGTTCCGAGTGAAATTCGGCAATACACTTATGCGGTATAAATGTTTCTAACGGGGATTTAAGACAAAGTAAGCAGCTAGCCTCTATAAAAGGAGTCGATTGAATTATTTTGAAATACCTTAGTGCCATTCCACCCTACAAATTAACTATACGTCTGAATGACATACGTTTAGTTTCATCAGAATTAAGGTGCTTACCCGCTAATTTGAGAACAATACCCTGAGTGCCCCTACATTTCTGCAGTCAAAATGTTTTAGACATCGAGATTATCAAAATCTTTATTTATTTATATATATAATATATATATATATATATATATATATACAGGGTGTCCCAGAATTAACTATCTATTTCAATGAAATCGGACAAATTTTTTAAAAACACACTTTTTTATGTTTATCATGTTTAATATGTGTTAAAAATGTATAAATTTCTAAATTTTTTTCATAATTTTATTTTCATAATTTTTTCATTATCTGGTCCAATGAAAGACCGTCTGAAGTCATAGAATGGCAAAGAGACTCTCCAAAAGTTAACGTGTGGCTTGGAATGACCAAATCCAAAATTTATGGCCCATTCTTCTTTGCGGAAGCAACTGTAACAGGTACCGTCTACCTTGATATGCTTCAGCAGTTTCTCGAACCACAGCTTCTTGATGATGGCATTCTTGATAATGTTGTGTTTCAACAAGATGGAGCACCATAAATTTTGGATTTGGTCATTCCAAGCCTCACGTTCACTTTTGGAGAGTCTCTTTGCCGTTCTATGACTTCAGACGGTCTTTCATTGGACTAGATAATGAAAAAATTATGAAAATAAAATTATGAACAAAATTTAGAAATTTATACATTTTTAACACATATTAAACATGATAAACATAAATAAAAGTGTGTTTTTAAAAAATTTGTCCGATTTCATTGAAATAGATAGTTAATTCTGGGACACCCTGTATATATATATATGTGTATGTATATATATATATATATATATATATACTAACTTTGCAAACATTAAATGGTTCATAGGTGAATTAATGATGTGTCGGGTGAGATGATGTTGTTATGCTTCGTTACACCATCTCCGACGTTTACAGGTGTTCTCAGTATGTTGCTTCCTCGCATCAACAAAAAAGTTTATACCGTTTAATTAATCTGACTGCGAGATTCCGGAACAACACTTTATCCCCTTGCTTCAATGACGTCCTCTCTTCTCTCTCTCTCTCTCTCGTTGAGAGACGGGAATGCTTTTCTTGGAAGGATATAAATTACGAGTTTTCCTTTGTTAGCCTTTATTTCCAAGGTTTGGAAGCACTTTTAAAATACTAGATTTCTTTTACACTACAGAATAATTAGAGAATCAAATCCTTTACACAACACGTGTTTAGAGAATTGTAAAAAGAAAAAAGAAGGACCTCGACCGAGACCGGCTGCCCCAAGGGCGAAACACCGACTGCCTGCCCGAAGGCCGAGGCGGGACTCCCTCACTGGTCTCTGTTTCCACTCTTCCCTGGAGAAATTCCTATGGTGCCACGTTTTACAAAAAGATTATTAAACTTGCAAAATCCTACTCAAATAGTGATATTAGCAAAAGAATTTATATAATTGGATATTAGCAAAAGAATTTATATAATTGGATATTAGCAAAAGAATTTATATAATTGGATATTAGCCAAAGAATATATACAATCATAGTTTTACACTTAACTTCTTTATGTGATTTATTTTAGCCGAAAAGAACATTTAGAATTTAGGAATCTCTGTTTAAGATTATAGACGCGACAACACTGTTGTCGTTATGGTTAGAGAAAAAGGATGCCAAGCTTTCCACTGGCATTGAGGCACTTTATACAATATTAAGGATTTAACGGATTCATATTTTAATTTATACGAGCACAATAATATCTTTTAAAGGATTAATACTTTAATTTATACAAATAGAATGATATCTTTAAATTTTAACATAAATTTATTTTCCTGTGGAAACCATTTTCCACAGATGTAAACAGTTTTTAAAATATGAACCAAAGATGAAGTGAAAACCTAATGATGATGCAGTCCTAGATTAGTTTAAGCGTTGTATTTATAGCCTTGAGGTGTGCTTCTGTCAGGCCAACTAATCTTTAACGGGTGTTGTCGTTCATCGTTTTCTATGTTTTCCCCCTTTATTGCGTATTCTCTGCGATACACGATCTATATATTTGTCGTGGATAAAACATGTCAGCATGTCAGAATACGATGCACTTGTTACTGTAGTTCCACGCTCTAGATAATGTTCAAGGATAGCGTGGAACTACAGTAACAAGTACGTCGTATTCTGACATGCTTCGGAATCAGTTAAAGCAAGCAATTCGCACAAAACGGAGAGGGAGATTGTCGGAAGGTGTTATTCTGTTACACGACAATGCGCGCCCTCATACCGCTGCACAGACTAGAAAATGCCTTCAAGAACTTAAATTTGAAGTTCTCGACCATCCAGCCTACAGTCCAGACCTGGCACCTTCCGATTTTTACCTGTTTGGACCACTAAAAGACGCTTTGAGAGGTCAGCGATTCCAAGGCGATGATGACCTGAAGGAGGCGGTGCATGACTGGCTACGCACACAGCCAAAAACATTCTTTTGTGATGGCATTAGGAAGCTTGTAGATCGCTGGACTAAGTGTGTTCAGAAACAAGGAAACTATGTTGAGAAGTGATGTGTTTATAATCTATCAGATGTGAAAATAAAATTATGAAAATAAAAGTGCGGATACTTATTGAATTACCCTCGTATCTCGAAAACAAAGCGATTGCGGATTTATGTTCATAGGAACTTTTTTGTTCACTTTGACGTCCTTAATATATATATACTAATTTATGAAACATTATTTGATAACACCCTGAAAGGAGGAGATTGTAGACCCCAGTCGACCAGGAAAGTACTCCGCGGGGCGGGGGGGGGGGGGGGGAGGGAGGGACGCTAGGCAGGAGACAGGTAGTGCTGGAACTCCTGTTTCTCCTGTCACTGTTCTCCTCAGCCGATCTTTTTCCGTGTCCCATCTACCCTGTGAGCAGTCCAGCATGCTCTCAAATACACACTTCTCCCTTTATTTTTCACTGCACATATATGCATTGTACACACTATACAATTTTTTCAAAATTTATAAAAAAATGGCATCATGAGCCTCAGAGACTTTGACTTTGGTTCTCTCTTCCTTATAAAGGGGTATATTTTTTGCGGGCACCCACCCTTGGCCCGTCCTTTTTACCTAAAAAAATATATATACGTTTTCGTGCCGGTGACGCTTGTTAGTTTCGTGCTCCCTCTTCCTATCAAAATTAACAGTGTTTAAAGTCAGTGATCCATTGTGTTACTGCTTCAACAAATTTGTGAACATGCCGAGTATTATCTCAATATATAATTGCAACTTTATTTTCAAATCTAATAATTATGTTAAGCGTAGAATTGTTGAATCTAGTCTTATAGGCTCTATACAAAATTTTAATCTATCTATCTATTTTTAACAAAATTATATGTAATAAAATTAAGAATTTTGTAACATTACCATCCAAAATACCCAGGCAACACAGGTACATCCATCAGGTCAAAGCTGGGTCGGTGAGGTCACTTAACTATCCTCTGAGAAGAGGATGGGAAGGCTCAGTCAGCTAATCCCTGATAATTAACTTCCAGGTGTATATAAACTCTGTTCTCTGTTTATGCGGTTATTACCAATTGACAAGGGCTCGCGAGGAGCCGAAACTGTATTGGTGTTAAGAAATAAAAAATTACGTCTTCCTGAAGAGTGGTTTCCTCCTTCATATACTGTATATATACAGGGTGTCTCAGAAGTCGTGCACCATAGACTTTATTCAGATTTACGAGGTTTACGAGTCGAAATGGGGTCTTTTCCGTTTGGTGCCCACCACCAGATTCTTTTGAAAATAGCACCAGTAGTGCATTTTAACCCTCTGAATATGAAAATAACGTTCTTTTTTTTGGAGAAATGTGAACATTTTGCATAATAGGGTAATAAAAATGCAAAATAGATTACATGATATTTATTATGCAAAATAGGTTACATGATATATCAGGTCATCCCATAAGTAATGTCGTTTTTTACGATAGATTCAGTTTAAACTAGTCCTACTCAGTTTAAGCATAAATTTTCTGAAGGTTAGATCTAAGAGGAGATCTATCGTGTTTCGCTACATACTTTACAGACCTTGACCAGTGAAGACGTGTGTTTTGCTTTATGTGAACCCCTCATAAACATGACGGTATCAGAAGAGCATATCAGGCATATAATGCTTTACGAGTTCTAAAAAGGGAATAGTGCTACTGAAGCAACGCGAAACATTCAGGACGTTTATGGCAACGATATTCTGCATGTGAGGAAATGTCAAAGATGGTTTCAAAAGTTTAGGAATGGTGATTGCTGTTTGACAGATGCAGCACGCTCTGGACGCCCTGCTGAGTTTGATGATGACCTGCTGTTAGCCGCACTTGAAGAAGACTGTTCAACAACTGTCGAAGAATTGGCCCAGAAACTCAATTCATCCCCGTCCACCATTCATCGACATTTGCAACAACTCGGGAAAATGCCTAAGTTAGGAAAATGGGTGCCACATGAATTGTCGGTCGACAATCTGAGGGTGCGGGTAAATATTAGCACAGCTCTTCATTCCCGTGAACTCCAAGATCCGTTTTTGCACCGTTTAGTGACTGGTGATGAAAAGTGGATACTGTACCAGAATGTTAAGCGCAGTCGACATGGGTTTGTGCCGGAGAACCAGCGACACCACAGCCAAAACCAAATCTTCACCCTCGGAAGGTGTTGCTAAGTGTTTGGTGGGATAAAGGTGGTGTAATACACTTTGAAACCTTACCACGCAACCAAACAATCACCGCTCAAGTCTACTGTCAACAACTGGATCGATTGAACACTGCACTAAAAGAAAAGAGACCTTCTTTGGTTAATCGAAAAGGAATCGTGTTCCACCACGACAACGCACGTCCTCATACCGCTCGGATCACTTCTGCAAAAATTGAGGAGCTGGGTGGGAAAAACTTCCACATCCTCTATATTCTCCAGACCTTGCGCCTTCAGATTATCATCTCTTCAGGAGTCTGCAAAACTATCTTGACGAGAAACAATATACTTCTTTAGATGACCTGCACACCAGTCTTTGTAAGTTTTTTGCCTCAAAACCGCCTAAATTTTATAAATATGGCATTGAAAAGCTTGTAGGACGTTGGCAGAGTGTCATTGATTCCGATGAAAATATATACTAGATTAAAAAGTTCCAGTTGAGTTTTTTTTGTCCTTCAAATTCCGATCTAAAAAACGACATTACTTATGGGATGACCTGATATATATATATATATATAATACACACACACATTAATATGAAAATTAACCAACTGGTCAGGTTAACTGAATGCCCACTGCCCAGTTAGGTCAACTGAATGCCAGGTTAGGTTAATTGAATGCCCGTTTAGGTCAACTGTACGCCCTTGACCATTGGTTAGGTTAAGTTGTGATATTTTCGTTACTTTGTAATTATTTTTGTAATATTCCAGTCTTCCGTTCTGTTCCTTTTATGCTTTAAAAGTGTCACCAATGTACTGGGTGATCCAGATAAATGGGACCCATAAAAAAAAGCCAAATATTCTTAATATTTAATTCCTTTCATAAAAACTATATATCATTCGAAAGAGTAGAGTTACAAGTTTATTATGAAATACAGGGTGGGCCGTAAGTTTCCATACATAGGAAAAATAAACATTTTTTTATGGACAACCATTTTTATTTATATAATATGCTCTACATGGTTGCCATTGTTTTGAAAACACATTTCAATACGTGTTCCCCACTGTTGATGAACACGCATTAGCACAGTTGACGTTATGCTTGTAATGGCGTTGGTGATACGTTCCTTTAGATGATTTATGTCTCGTATCTTTTCCTGATACACCATGGCCTTCAAGTGCCCCCAAAGATAGAAATCAAGGGGGGTGAGATCTGGGGATCTGGGAGGCCACTCCACAGGACCACGCCGACCAATCCAAGCATCCGGAAACTGCTGATCCAAATACCGACGCACGTGAAGACCATAATGAGGTGGAGCTCCATCTTGCTGGAAGTAAACTGGGAAGTTACCTTCCTCGTTTAGCAGGGATGGGAAAATCTCTTCTTGCAACATGTTAAGATACCTTTCGGCATTAAGATTTCCACTGACAAAAATTGGTCCAATAATTCTGTCACCCCATATCCCGGCCCACACCATCACTTTACCGGCACCTTGCATCTTCGTCGGACTCAGCCAGTTAGGGTTAGCATTACTCCAATAACGTATGTTTTGCCGATTAACCTCTCCATTGACGTAAAAATTTGCTTCATCAGTAAACAAGATTTTACAAACGCATATTCTTAGGGTATCTGAAACATAAAAACAAACGTTTAAATTTTCCTATGTATGGAAACTTACGGCCCACCCTGTATTTATTTTTTAAAAATGACTCCTTTCAAATGTGCTCCATTAGTTGCCAAGCATTCCAGTGTTCTCGCTTGTAAGTTCTGCATCACTTTTGCAAGAGTGTGCGGTGGTATGGCCTGTATCTCATTTGTGATGGCGGCCTTCAATTCTTGCAAGGTCGTTGGGTTATTTCTGTAGACCCTACTCTTTAAATATCCCCAGAGATAATAATCTAAGGGAGAAAAATCCGGAGACCTTGCGGGCCATTCAACGTCTCCAAATCTTGAGATTAACTCGCCTGGAAACGTTTGACGCAAAACTGCCATGCATTTCCTCGTGGTATGGCAGGTAGCTCCGTCTTGTTGGAACCTGGTTTTCTAGACAAAGATCTCTTAATTTAGGAATAAGGAAATCGGTCAACATTTTTTCGTAGCGATCACCATTTACAGTGACCGTGTTTCCGGTGGAATCCTCGAAAAAGTACGGCCCTATGATCTGAGATGCAGTAAGACCACACCAAACAGTTACACGCTGACTATGCAACGGGACTTCGGTAACATTCAATGGATTTTCTGTTGCCCAGAAACGACAATTTTGTTTGTTTACAGTTCCATTCAAGTGAAAATGGGCTTCGTCTGACATAATCAAAGTTGCTAGAAAATTGGTGGTGTCATTTACCTTCTGTTGGATCCATTGACAGAATTGTCGTCTTCGTGCGAAATCTCCATCGTTTAGTTGTTCACTGTTTGAATTTTATATGGAAAGAGCATTAAATTTTGCTTGAATATACGGTGTGTTGTTCCATATCCAACTCCTAACAGCTGAGAAGCACGTCTGATGCTTATGTTAGGATTATCCTGTACAATTTCATGAGTTCTGTTAATGATCTCGTCTATCCTTGCTGTGCGCACTCTTCCAGTTGGTTTTCTTTTTCCAATGCTGCCAGTTAGGGAAAAATTTCTGACACACCGACGGATTACTTTCTTAGAAGGTGATTTTGACATCTGAAAATTTGTCTTGAAAGATCTTTGAGCTGAAACTACACTTCTTCCATGCTCATAATATTGCTCAGTTATGAAACGCAGCTGTTCCACAGTCCATGCAGTCATCTTGAAGGGTTAGTTTTAAGTTTTTAACTAACACTTTTATTTTGTTTTGTATCTTATCTTGTCTTGTATTGTCAAAACCTATACAATCCTGTACAAACTTGTAACTATCCTCTTTCGAATGATGCGTATGATTTTATAAAAGGACTTATACTTTAAGAGTTACAGGGGTTTCTTTTGGGTCCCATTTCTCTGGATCACCCTTTATATAGCCTAGATCTTTGCGCGAACTAAGAATAAGATGGCCTATAAGCCTACGTCCAATTTTCAACGCAAATTACACTGGGGAACAAATTTCAACTTTTTGTCTATTGAATTAGATTTGACAGTTAGTTCTAGGTAATTTGGGTGCGCTGAGCACGAATTTTTACTCGGTTTTGCTCTATCAGGTCCTGATTTTGCTCAACACCCCTCCTCTTTCGTCGTATTCATAAAAAGGTTTTTTTCTCAATACTCGCTAAGTCTTTTTGCAGTTACACATTATGCAACTAGGTTTTTATCTAGGTATTTGTACCTATTGTTATAGTATTGTTGTATTATGTATATTTTATATGTAACACCCTAAAAATATTTTTAATTTTGTCATTTTAACCCATTTTAATATTAGTAAATTAAGCTAAAAATATCATAGAATTCTAAAATTTTCTCGAGCGTTCCTGTTCTCTGTAGAGTATTCTAGAGGGACAACTAAAATATATAAAAGCGACTCGTTTCCAGAGTTAATCAGTCAATTCAATCAGTCAGTCAGTCAGTCAGTCAGTTGAGTTAGTTAATTAAGTTTGGGCATTAACATAATTTTGAATTGGCATATGATTTAGTGAGTAATTTTGTCATCGTGATTTAATATAGTTGATTTAATTAGACGTAATTTATATTGTACCTACTCATCCGTGTTTCTAGTTTAATTTCATAGATTGTAAGTACCTATTTCATAATAAGTACCTATTTAAACTAATTTTTGTGTTTATATTTCAGATTTTCTTAAATTTATATGAATTAAGGGCTTTAAATACCTTTACAAATTGGCAGAACAATCAAGCAATATGTCATCAAGCACTAGAAAGTTCAAATGCAAAAAAACCCTGATTCCTTCTGTTATATATGTGGAAATTTTACACTTCCACATCAACGAGCAAATATAACTGACTTCGTAAAAGAGCTTACTTAGCTTATTTTGGCATAAAACTGGGGGACCAAGATAAATCGTGGGCTCCACATAAAGCCTGCACTATATGCATTGAAAGACTGCGACATTGGACGAAGGTTCGGATTCAAAAATACCTTTTGGAGTTCCGATGGTAAGTTTATGATTTCATAAAACTACGTAATTTAATCACTAGTATACTGTAACTTACCTAAATGTAATTGTAACTTAGGTACATAAACAAAAATTTACAGAAAATGTTTATAAGAATCTCAAATATTGCATAAGGTTGAAACACATAGAAATGTTAAATGTTTGGGTGATAACTTTTGATAAAATTCATAAAAACAAGTCTCTCGTCGCTTTTGTTAACGCTTTACAATTTTTTTTCCATATCAGGTGTGGCGAGAGCCTACTAACCACGAGACCGATTGCTACCTTTGCTTTGTCAAGACTTCGGGCTTCACTAAAAAAATAAACATTGTATCAAGTACCCAAATTTCGACACCGCGATACGACCTGTGCTACATTCAAATGAGATCCCCATTCCAAAATTTAAGGGTCTGCCAACTCAAGAATTAGTTGAAGATGTTCCTGAAAATATTGTTATGCACTTTGAGGAGTCAGACACCGATTTTGACCCCAGCGTATTTGAAAGTCAAAACGATCCGCAAAAGTTTAACCAGGCCGAGTTGAATGATCTTGTAAGGGATCTAAATTTGCCAAAAAAGGCTGCGGAAATTTTAGCTTCAAGACTTAAAGAGAAAAACTTGCTTACTTCAAACACATACATTTCATTTTACAGAAAAAGAGAAGAAGAACTTGTTAAATATTTTAGAACAGAGGATAGTTTAGTATATTGCTGCGACATAGTTGGTTTGTTAAAGAAGATGGGGGTTGAGTCTTACGATGCAAATGATTGGCGCTTGTTTTTAGACAGTTCGAAAAGAAGTCTTAAGTGTGTGTTGTTGCATAATGGCAATCTATACGGCTCGATACCGATTGGGCACTCAACAAAATTAAAAGAAAAGTATGAACATATATAAAAGGTTTTAAATCTTATCAATATAGGGAGCAAGAGTGGATCATATGTGTTGACTTAAAAATGGTTAATTTTCTGCTAGGACAACAAGGAGGGTATACTAAATATCCCTGCTTCCTTTGCTTATGGGACAGCAGAGCCAAGGAAGAACATTATTTCAAACAAATCTGGCCAGCACGAACATCACTTACTGTCGGAGAAAAAAACGTAATTAATCCACCTTTAGTGAGCAGAGATAAAATCATATTTCCTCCTCTGCATATAAAACTAGGCCTCATTAAACAATATGTAAAAGCTTTAGATACGAACGGCGAGTGTTTCAAATACATAACTTCAAAATTTCCAAGTTTAAGTTATGAAAAAATCAAGGCGGGAATTTTCGACGGTCCACAAATAAGAACAATGATTAAAGACAGCAATTTTCCTAATGTCATGAATGAACGCGAAACAAAATGGCTGGTTCTCATTCGTGGACTTGATAGAAACTTTTTAGGCAATTATAGGGCAGATAACTACGAAGAAATGGTAAAAAAACTTTTAAGGGACTACAAAGAGTTAGGTTGCAATATGAGCATAAAAATGCATTTTTTGAATAGCCATCTTGACCAATTTCCAAGTAATTTAGGTGATGTAAGTGACGAACAAGGGAGAGATTCCACCAAGATATCAAAATTATGGAGGAACGGTACCAAGGCCGCTGGGATTCCCACATGATGGCTGATTACTGCTGGTGCTTGAAAAGAGACCTGCCATCAACAAGCAAATACGCTAGAAAGTCTTACAAAAGAAAATTTTTGCCACAGTGAAAGCTTCATATCTGTTTGTTTTTTTATTTTAAGTCATTTCTATCGTTATAATGTAATTTTACTGTAGTTTGAACTGCTTGTATTCATGAAACTTGAAAAAAAAATTTAACACATGACTTAATTTTTTAGTCCTAATTTGAAAAATCTGGAAAATGGCACATAGGCTGTCGACAAGAATCAGGACCTGATAGAGCCAAACCGAGTTGAAATTCGTATTCAGCGCACCCAAATTACCTCGAATCAAGTGTCAGATATCATTCAATAAAATACGTGTTGCCCAGTGTTATCATCAAATTTTTTAAGAATAGACAAATATTGTTTTTATTTATGTTCATAGTTGTTAAATTAAATAAATTAAATTTCTCCTATTCAAAATGTTCTGATTATTAATAAAAAGTTAAAATAAGTTTAAAAAATATTAATTTCTCTAATTTCAATGGTGCCCATAGAATGGAAAGGGTCCAATTGGTCATTTTTATTAACGTGACAATCTCTGCAAACGTACACAAACCATATGTGCAAACATAGGGCCTACACATACCATACGAAATTCAAACGTCAAAGGGCTGTAGCGTTTTTATTATTCATTTATCGGAAAAAAGGGTACTTACGTATTATCGGAACAACCAAACGTCATTTTCGTTTAAACTAACGAAAATATCACAACTTAACCTAACCAATCATCAAGGGCGTACGGTTGACCTAACCGGGTATTCAGTTGACCTAACTGAGCATTCAATTAACCTAACAGGTTAATATTTAATATTGGTTATTTCACCTAAATATCTTCTGATCCAAGTGAGGGCGGGCAGTCCCACGGTGCTTCTTATTCCTCCATTTCGCTGACCCCCAAATCCTCTCAATGCGTTGTGTGTGTGCTTCCGTGTCGGGGTCAATGAAGTTGTACTTATGATTGACCTTGAAATGCCCGGTTAGGTCAACTGAATGCCCGGTTAGGTCAACTGTACGCCCTTGATGATTGGTTAGGTTAAGTCGTGATATTTTCGTTAGTTTAAACGAAAATGACGAGAGCAAAAATACATAACAAACAGTTTGGTAGTCCCGATAATACGTAAGTACCGAAAAAAGTTATATATTTTTGAAGTCAGAGTAAAAAAGTACACATGATGGCAATAATCAGTGGTGGGCGGCACCGTTAACCAAAAAGTTAACTTCGATAACGATAATCCGTTAACCCCAATTTTTAACTCCGATAACGATACTCCGATAATTTTAATACAAAGTTAACGGAAGTTAACGATAATCCGTTAACGATAACTATTTCTTTACTAACATTTAAAAAAATCAAGGAAAAAAGCTTTAAAACCCATAGAAAATGTTTATTTATGCAAAATCCAACAATAAATAGGTATTTAACTGTATTTTTATCAAGTTTTGCAACTTTTTTGCTTAATAACTTTTTTTTTTATTTTTAATAAAAATGTACTGATTACATGTTTTGAAACCCTTGTAACCACTAACCATTAACTAAATTTTAATTTACCAGAGAATTATTATGGCGGGAACTGAAAGGTAAAATTAAATTTTAGGCACATTTATTAAAGACTATGACACAATGTGCTGGTTGCCCTTCAGAAAGACCAACTTCTCAAAGTTAGGCCCAACTGCCAGTCTTGACCTCTTGGGCCTCAGGATGTCCTTGCCGAGAGAGAAGAGCCGTTCCACTGCGGCAGAGGACGGAATTGGCAGACTGAAGTTATGGCGGTTTGAATTCATTCGCGGAGCGGTGATCTTCCGTGAATGACTCCTCGCAGTTAACGTGTTAACGGACTTTAACGGACTAAATATCGAGTTATCGGAAGTTAACTGGTCCGATAACGATAAATTGAAATTAACTTCCGTTAATAGTCCGTTAAAAAAAGTTAACTTCGTTAATTAACTGTTATCGGATTAACGCTTTAGTGCTCAACACTGGCAATAATTAATTTTAATTCTAGTGGTGGGCACCAAACGGAAAGATCCTCGAAATGGTTTATAAGTGATGTTTAATTACAATATGATATATGTTCGATAATGTTCGAATAATAAAATTAATAGTATGTACAGTTAATTAAAAAGCTATCTTAAAATAATTAAATTGAATGAAGCTACATTAGTCAATGGTGTCTTCTCAGAAGTCGTGTATCTTAATTATTTTAAGATAGCTTTTTGATAAACTGTACAGTGTACATCCTATTAATTTTATTATTCGAACTTTATCGAACACATATTGTAATTAAACATCGCTTATAAACCATTTCGACTCGTAAACCTCGTAAATCTGAATAAAGCCTACGGTGCGCGACTTCTGAGACATATAGTGGTGGACCGGATATCCGCACCCGCATCATTTTTAACATCCGCATCCGCACTTCTGACTGCGGATGTTATGCGGATATTACCTCTAATAAATTATGCAATTTACAATTAAATTAGCTTATAAAGCAGCTTATAAGGCCCAGTCATGCACATTTCATGTAAAGTATTAATTAATGAACAAACAAATATATAAACCTCGAAATATAAATATCTGGTAACACAGAAAATTGAATGAAACTTGTTTCATTGAATTTTCTGTGGCTGAAACTCGAGAAAGTTATTATTTTTATCATAATGAAAACATTAATATTAATTTTAATTCTTATGCATTGCCTGCCATAATAGTAATATCACGAAATTTGAAAAATTATGTCATATATTCATAATTCTATACTATATTGATAGATTAAATATCCGCATCCGCGGATATTGAAATTAAAGATCCGCATCCGCAGATGTTGAAAAACTGACATCCGGTCCACCACTAAATTATCTATATATCTATATATATATATATATATTATATATATATATAATATAAATAAATTGACGATTGGTTTGGTTAAGTCGTAATATTTTCGTTAGTTGTAACGTTTTATTTGATGGATTCATTTAAAAAATGTCTCCTAAAGATCCTAGTGTAGTTTACGTTGCCCAACTTTGACCTAGTGTAGTTTGTGTCTCCTTTTGCGTCAGGGGGACGTAAACTACACTTGCTCCTGATGCGAGTGTTTGAAAGGTTACCAATTTATTCCAGTGAAACATGAAAACTTCCATACGATTAGTTCCTTTTCAAAGAAAATTACTTTTAAATGTAAACTAAAATATTTTCGTTCAGTAAATGCAGCGAATCTTCAGACTTGGTAAGACTTCAGAGTGAAGTTGATGGATATTGCAGCACTGCAGCAGAGCATTTTTTAACCAGTGAGTGGGCGACATGAATGTCCCCCAATGAAGAAAATTTGTCGCCCAGTAAATGAAATTTTAGGGTACTGGGCGACAAGGAATTTTCAAAATTTGTAAAAATAGAATTGTCTTGGGAGTTGTCTTGGGAGCATTGTCTCGGAAGCCATATAAATACATATAATATGCGCACATATGCCACAATTAGAACTGTTTATCCTAAACGTAAATATGAAATTTACATTGAATATTTATATATAGATAATGCTAGTGTTATTTCAGACCACACGGGGATGGTGGCCTGATTAGGGAACATCCGGATCCATAGTATCCTTAATCCAGGGATGTGCTGGCACCGGTTTGGTCCGGTTCACCAGATCCGGGTGTTAAATTTTGATTAGATCACCGAACCGTTTGTTTGTTTGTTTTTTGATGAAAAATTAGTTTATTTTTAGATAATTATGTCATTAGTGAGTATAAAGAATATGTTAAATAATTTCTGCCAAAATGTTACAAAATGCTGTTTGGAAAAACTAAAATGCGTTGGCTTCCGGGGCTCCGCCCCGGACCCCGCTGGGGGAGCTACCGCTCACCCCAGACCCCTGGCTTAATGACTCGTGCCATTGGCACTCGCCGATTTACACCCTTATCTGTATCAGAACCGGTTGTTAAGAAATTGGTGGCACACCCCTGCCTTAATCCCACCCCCCCACTTCCCGATCTGCCTTTGTCGCCCAGTTGGAAAAACTTAAAAAATGCTCTGTATTGCAGGCAACCAATAATAGATTGTAATGGTGATCCATTGTTGCAGTGGAAAGAAAACAGAAGGACAACAACAGCACGTGACCTTCTCGCAATTCAATCCACAAACTGCTAATCAGAGAGTGAATTCAAAACAACAAAAACAAAACATCTTTATTGCGGATTATTCACAATCCATAGCCACTTAACCTAACATGCAAGTACAATCTTACATATTATACACTGAACTTAATACAAAAATAAGGCCAACATAGCCACTTAACCTAACATACAAATACAATATTATTATAACACTTAACTTAATATGCATATACAATCTTTGCTACATTACAAAAATAAGGTATTGTAAACCAGCAGTTGTCTGAACCAAGACTGCCATATAGGTGAGAGGTACACAGTATCTGAAGACACAACATTGCACAATAACACATTAGAGTTGTTTTGGACCCTAGTAATGAAATTATATATATTCTTCCGGATTAACATTTGGCTGGTAGGTAGGTTACGTGTAGTAAACATAAAACAGGCACTGTACCATTTTGGTTCCCTACATAGCATACGGAAAATATTATTATAAGCAACAGAGTTTATCCATAGCAGTTTTTGTATAGTTCCACCACAGATGGGATGTATACAATGCAGTACAATAAGTTCTAAAAAGATAAGTTTTAACTGATTCTGAACACATACCAAATTTACGTTGTCTTTCAGTATCAAGTTCATCTCGCAGCTCGTGAGTAATTACATGACCTAAGTATTTACACGTGTCTTTAACAGGTATTGTCTGACTATTCATTTCAAAAAACCCACATGATACATGTTTCAGTAGATTACACCTAAAAATCAAAATACAATTCTTTGCCCCATTATAGGTGATGTCATTTTCTATACCATATTGTTCACATATATCTAATACTACTCTCAGACCATGTGGGAGAGGGTGAAAGAAGAACAAAGTCACCAGCATACATTAAATGATTAATTTTTTCCTTTCCAATGACATAGCCAGTACGTGCAGTTTTTAGTTCAGTGGTAAGGTCATCCATGTACAGTATATACAGAAAAGATAGGGTGATAATATACCTCCTTGCCTAACACCATTAGTTACCTTAAAACCTGGTGATACAGTGCTTTTCCATCTTACAAATATGGTCCGCTCTGTATACTAGAATACAAGTATCCTAAGCATATATTTAGATACCCCTTGACAAAGTGACAAAGGAGTTTCTTGAAAAGTTTGTGATGGTTAACTCCATCAAATGCTTTTGATGCATCCAAAAAACAGGAATATACACATGACCGTACCACTCTAAAGCCAAACTGACTGTTATAAGTCTGCAAGTAAGTACTTATCCTATTATAAATGACATATTCTAACACCTTAGAAAGTATACTGGAAAGTGCTATTGGTCTATAATTATCCTTATCACAGATACTAGCACCTTTATTTTTAACAACTGCCAACAATACAACTGACAAAATGGACTGTGGCAATAGGGTGTGTCGAATTTTTCAACTTTCAAATTCCAAATATGAGGGGTGCTAAAAAGTTGCAGCATGACTTAGGAATTCTAAAGATATTTTTGTTAATTTAATATAATTTAGTTTTGCTTGGTAAGAAGCTACATAAAAATAGTGACTTTTTTGACTTTTTTGTGGAATTATATAATAATTATTATATTAATAATTATATATGCTGTATATACTGTACAGTATAATGCACTGCTGTTTTTGCTTATTTCACAGGTTGAAACATATTCATCAGTGTGCTGAAGATTACTTGTCCGTCAGTGCTACCATCCTAACCAGTGGGAATTGACCTACAATGGCTTCTAAAAGGAGGACAAGACTGGGGATATTCACACATATGAGCAACCTAATTGGAACTGGTAGAGAGTTGTTGCCCTCTGAACTCCCAACTCTGCGAGACGTTCTGAAATATGGGCTACTGCTAAGAGAACAAAGTGGTGAGGATGTGAGAAACTACCCAGCAGCCAGTCTTGCAAAGGACATTTACCCTAAAGTGCTTGAAAAGTGGGAACGAGCAAACAGTTCTTTTGTAGCCCCCGTTGTAAATTCACGAGTCACAATCTTAAACAAGATCCAAGAGAGCTGGGAGCAGGCCAAAAACATATCTCTTGGGAGAGGAAAGCTACATGTCAAAGAGGCTTTCATTGCAAAACTTGACAAGCTTTTTGACATCCTCAGTTGCAAGTGTAAAATTATTCTCTGCTCTGAATTTGGCTGCCTTGCAGATGCTGGTTGCAAAAACGAAACTCACATTAACTGCACATGCCCTAGGGAGATGAAGATCCCTGTGAAGGAACTTGCTTTCATTAAAGGTCAGAGAGAGAAGTCTGGTTCTATTGGACCACATCAGATTGGCTTGCCAGATCAACCTGAGCACAACAGACAAGTCAAAAAGCAGAAGCGGCAAGAAGACGAAAGAAGAAGGCTTGCTGAATATAAGCAGACAAGTAAGCAGGATGTTTCAATGCCATCAAATGAAATAATTTTCTCTGATGATGAAAATGAAGAACAAATAGCTGATGCTCAAGATGGAAGTTATGAAGTGACATTAGAAATACCAAGCACGTCTTCAACTTCCAATAAAAAGCCAGAGTACAACACATTAGAAATACCTAATGTTGCTATGCATAGCATCAGATATGGTGTTGGCCTGCGTGCCACAGCTGCCATCACCACTGCTGCCTTTATGGATGCTGGCTTGATCACTGAAGAAGACAAGAGACCTGTAGTTGATCACAATAAAGTCAAGAGGTCCCAAGAAAAAGTTATGAGATCCCTGGATCAGGAATTTGATGATCTTTGTAAGAAGGGTGAAATTGACTGCATCTTCTTTGACGGCCGTCAAGATACAACTAAAGTTATGCTGAAAGCAGACAATTCAGATCGTCAGTTCCCCAGCATCATCAAAGAAGAGCATTATTCTGTGTGCAGTGAGCCAGGTGGAAGATATCTCTACCACTTCACTCCTGAGAAAGGCTCAACGAGAAAAAAACCTGCTGAAGTTATTGCTGATAATCTTGTAGATTTCATGAAGAAGAGGGGCATTGATAAAAGCCTGCAGGCCATTGGAGGTGATTCTACAAATGTTAACACTGGCTGGGAGGGTGGTTCCATGCATTGGGTAGAGGTCAAGCTTTGCCGTAAGCTGATCTGGTTGGTTTGTGCCCTCCACACTAACGAGTTACCCCTGCGACACTTGATCACAGCACTGGATGGGAAGACCTTGTCTAGCAACAAGTGGACAGGTAACATTGGCAAGATGCTAGACACTGCAACCGAACTTGAAATTGATCCTTCATTCACCAAACTCTCAATTGGAGAGCCTCTTACTTCACTGAGTGACAATGTCGTAAAGGATCTCTCTACTGATCAAGCGTACGGGTATAGGATCACACAGGCCATAAGGACAGGAGAACTTCCCACAGATCTGGCCCTTCTTGAAATTGGTCCAGTGAGCCATTCAAGGTGGTTGACAACAGCAAACAGGCTTCGTCGCATATGGGTTTCAAAACATGGCCTTAAAGGCAAAACCCTCAACAACTTATGACTGATAGTGGAATACAGTGTTGGTGTGTACTACCCCTGTTGGTTCAACATCAAAGTAAAACACTCTTGGGTGGAAGGCCCACGCCACATCTTGTTTCAGCTGCGGCTAGTTAGGCTGCAAAAGAAGGCTGTAGTGGATGCTGTTTTGCCAACCATCAAGCGCTCAGCATGGTATGCATTCAGCGAAGTGATAATCCAGACACTCTTGTGCTCAGATGACAGTGAGGAGAGGAGAGCTGGTGTCCAAAAGATTGTTGACATGAGGGGTGGAGATGATGACACACTTGGAGATCTTTCTGTACGTCCCAGGAAGACACCTTCCATCAACCCCAGTGCTTCTTCCGTGTTGGAGCTGACAGACTGGTCTGACGGGGTATTTGAACCTCCTTTGACATGTAAACTGACTACAGCGGAAGTAAAGAAATTCTTTGACAAGCCTATGCAAGTTCCACAGTGGCCCTGTCATGCTCAGTCAATAGAGAGGTGTGTGAAACAAGTCACAGAGGCAGCAGGCAGGGTGAATACACATGAGAAACGTGAGGGCTATATCAGAGGCCAAGAAGCAAGTCGGCGGCTGATGTCCAAGAACGAATCAAAGCAAGACTTGATGAAACTTGTTGTTTAAATATTTTTTTTTACTGATGTCATTACTTTCTAATGTTGTTTTATAATTACAAGGATATGTTTTATGATTACTAGGATATGTTTTATGCAGAGAAACTAAAATTTTTATAGCATTACCTGACATTTTCAGAAGCTAAAATTAATAAATGTTGTTTTCCGAGAGCAATTTATGTGCTTTTTAATCAAACGTAGATTTACCAAGCTAAGTGTTGAGCAATCACAAAAATAATAGCAGATTTGAATTCTTCACATCCAAAAACATATTTTTAAAACCCCTCAGTGAAGGAATTGGCAAAAATTAATTTTCACCTCCCAAATTGACACACCCTACTGTGGCAAGTACCCATGTATCATACAACTTGTGAAACACATTACAAGCATAGGTATTATACGAGGGCTCAGGGTCGTTTCTAGCATTTTTGGGCCCTAGACAAGATTTTTGAGGGGGCCCCAACCCCATTAGCTGATCATTTGCCAAATATGCATCAAAACATATATATATATATATTAGGGTGACACTTATTTTCGAAAGTTTGAATTTTTATCGGGACGGGCGCGTTTCTGGTTCCATTTTGTCAAAAAATATCGTGTGTAAAATATTTTTGAAATAAAACAATATTTAGAACTGCCTCAATACGGTCAAAGTTTGTATATTTTCTCGAAAAGTAGAAATTTTAGATCATGATGTTCTATGCCTCTAGCAAATAAAATATCACTTCTAGTTTGTTCAAGCTACTAATCTTGACCTAAAACATATAACTGGATTTCATACTTTCAACTCTAGGTCCCCCTCAACTCGAGTATTAGCCCCTCAAGGGGGGGGGGGGTATCATGGGCGCCCATCTCCCTCTCATTGTTGCCTACTTTGCAGAGGTCACGGTGGACTTGCGGGCGGTTGGGAAGTCACAGCGGTGCTTCTCGACCACTTGTAAGAGGAACTGCCTTTGGTCTTCACTCTTGGTAAGGGCCAGGTTGAAAGACTGCATCAATGCCACCCCGCGCTCCGCGAAGTCATTGACAACTTGAAGGGCCTGGACTCGGCGGGATGCGGCGATGAAGGCTGGGTCCGTCCGCCACTCCTCCGGATCCTTGAGCAGGAAGGCGGTGCTGATGTCCGGAACCTTGAAGAACTCCTTTGATGTAGTCGTTGTGAACTTGGCCAATGTATTGTTGGCGATTGAGGCGGTGGACAGGTCCACATTGATACGCCGCGGGGGATCCTCCGATCCTTCCTCTTCTTCCATCGCTTTAATCATCTCCCGCTTTGTCGCCAAGTCGATACCCTCGTCGAAGATGGCCAGGGTGACGAGGCGCTCGCTCAAGTACCATAGGTGCCTGGCGAAGACTGTCGCCGTCGCCTTGGCCACCGCTGAGTCCGGATAATAGACGAGGGCCTTGAGCAGCGCGAGGTCCGCGGCTGGGGCCGTTGCCGGGAGCGGCGCTTTGTACCAGGCCGTCACGTAGATGGACACGGCGAAGATGGTGAATCGCCGGATTCCAGCCGCTTCGCCTGACGACATCTGAAACTGTTCCCGGAACAGGAACAGTTTGATGGCATAGATGACTTTTGCCATCCAGCGCGCGCGATGGAAGGCGCCGGGACGAGCGAACCGGGCACCCCGCTTGTTCGGACCGCCCAGCACAATTACAGAGAGCTCCAGAAGTTCCCTGTAGTCATCACGTGGATGTTGACCGTCGAGGAGGCGGCTGAATTCGATCAGCAGGTCGTCGCGGGCGTCCTTCAGGTGCTGCGGCATGGTTCCATCCTCGAAGGGCTTCGCTTTGGTTTGATCGATGAAGTCCCACTGGGCGGCGAATCGTTTGAACAGGAGGATGTCAGGACCAGTAGAGGGACCGAGGCACGCCGTGAATGCCTTCTCGCACACCAGTTCGTGGATGTGGTGGCGGCAAGCCAAATGAAGCACTGCCTTCTCGAGTTTCTGCTCAATGATATAGGAAGCTCCTCCTGAGAGTCCTGTGTTTGAGGCGGTGGTGTCAAAAGAGAGGGCACAGATCCGTCCCTTGATGTCCCAATCCTCGAGGGCAGAGAGGACGGCTTCCGCCATGGCGCGGCCGGTGCCGTCGGGGAGGCTGGGCACAGCCAGAAGCTTGTCGACGTTCTCCCCAGACACCAGAACTGGAAGGCGATCTTCAGCAAGGCCTCCGTCAGCCGCTGGTACGATTTTCCCGTCCCAGTGAACGGTCAGCGGCACAGTAGGATGGAAGGCTGCCTTCATTTCCGCTGCTGCCATAGCACGGAACTTTGCTCGGTCGCGGCGGGAGGATTCGCGGTTCAAGACCAGCTCCTCAGGGTCGTGGCCCAAACTCCTCGCAGCCGCCGACAGCAAAAAAACACCTTCTCGGTCGGTAAGTTTCGTCCGATCCATCGCTGCGGAGAGATCAGGGGTGATCATCTTTTTCGACGCGCGGAATCGCTTGGGTGGTAAAGGGGTCGTAGATGCTTCTGCATTCGACGTGGACGGGCCCGGGAGAGAGAGCTCTTCCTCTTCTTCTCGGCGACGACGCCGTGTCGGTGACCGAGTCGGGCTGCTTGCACCTGAGCTGGAGCTCGATGCCAGTTCGACGAGTTCTTCTCGGCTCTCTCTGTTCGCCCTTTCATCATCTTGCCGGCGGCTCCTTTCCGCTTCCTGTCTCCTCGCACGCTCCTCCTCAGTGTGCAGCGTCATGTCACGTGTGGAGGAGATGCGGCCGCGCCGCACCTCGGCCCTTTGTCCCGTCAGGAACTCCCTGTCCTCTTCGATTGTGATCATCGACATCGCCTGTTCGTGTGCGATGTCGAAGAGGCGGTCAAGGGATGAGAGGAACTCGGCCTCGTTCCTGATTTGGGTCACAGTGCGCCGTTTCGAGTTCTTGTTCAGAGCCCGCCACTTCTCGTACATTCGGAGAACCTTGTCCCTTGCGCGTTGGTCTTTCTGCGTAGGAATACGGGACCGCTCCCAGAATTCCTTGACTGCGGTCACTGTCTCAGCGGCTGCTTCCTTGATCGGCTTCTTGACGTCAAGGTGAAGGTGGAAAAAGTACTGAAGCGCCTGCTTTCCCGTAGGCAGCATGCTTCCTGTGATGCTGTGGTCCACGGTCCCCAGGAGATAGACTGCTGTTTTAGATCTTGTTGCCGAAGCCATCACGTCGTTTCAGAACTCACTGAAAAAGAGAATGAAACACTGTTAGTGTTGGCAAAACTCGTCCCAACCCATTTTCTACTTAGAATAACATGTTCTTTCGCCTGTATCAATATTTGGATAAACTCGTGTTACACCCTGTATAATACCTCATTTTAGTCTTCTGTACACCAGTGCGGAAGACTAAACCACGACTCTGACCGTCCGTCTGTCTGTCTGTTATCATTTTTCAACTCAGAAACTACAGCAGCTATCGAAACGAAAACTGACATGATAACAGAACGCCATGAGTATTTTCGACAAAAAGTATAAACTTTGACCTCGTTGAGGCAGTTCTAATTATTATTTTATTTCAAAATATTTTACACACAATGTTTTTAGACGAAATGACACCAGAAATGCGCCCGTCCTGATAGAAATTCCCAAAAAATGAAAAACACCCCAAATAAGTGGCACCCTAATATATATATATATATATATATATATATATATATTATATATATATATATATATATATATATCAGACATGGGGTAATAGTAATAGTAATAGATTATAATTTTTTTACTGTAATAGTAATAGTAATAGTAGTAGAAGGCAAAGTAATAGATAATAGTCTATTACTTTTCTATTACAGTGGCAATGGACATATTGTGTGAACAAAGAACTGAAAAATGAACTAAATCTACTCTAAACTAAAATAAACATGTATGTGAACTAATAGTGTGGCAAATTTTTCATTCAATAAAGTAAAATTTATCAAGACTTACAGTCTCTGAAATTGTGATGATTTAATTGAAACAAATATTTGTTATTTGGCTGCAACTCAGCCTCATCCTGGATCCATGAGTGCAGAGCCTTCTGCCTCTCAGCCTCATTCTGGAGCCATGAGTGCAGAGCCCTCTGCTTCTCAGTCTTATCCTGGATCCCTGAATCCAGACACTGCTACATCGCCAGCTCAATACCATCTTACACAGGGTACCCCCAAACAGAGCTGGGCAATTGCGTTTTTTTGCCCGTTTTTTTGCGGTACTGCTGTACTGCGGTACTACTACCGCACTACCAAACCGGTACCGCATAACGCAGTACCGCAAAGGATCGCTGAAAGTACAGCAGTACCGCTACCGCATTCAAATTTCCCGCGGTACTTTCCGCGGTACCGACCAACACGGTAGTACCGCAGTACCGCAGTACCGCAAAAAAAACCGCAAGTGCCCAGCTCTGCCCCCAAAGGGGCCTTGGTGAATCGGAATGCTGGGAATACAGTCGGGGTTCATGATAAGGAGGCATCTTGGACAATGGTGGTAAGGAGGGGCCGGAAGTGAGCGACCCCTCCGAGAACTGCAACCACTGCAGTAGCTAATGGTGGTGCCCCTCAAGGGGGTCTAGTCCCACTCATGCACCGACTAGAGGGAGTCAGCCTGTGGCAAAGGCTGGCAGAGAACGGCGGGGTATCATAGGGGCTGCCAAGACATATCGTATGATGGCTGTACCAACGAAGACCGCAAACATTTCCGTCTCGAGATGTCGACTTGATCTTACGGCCAAGGAGCTGCAGGCATTTGTGGAAGATAAAGTGTAACCTTCAGGTTACATGTTGGAAAATTGACTCCAGATGGAATACGTACAGTTCCTTTCAAGTTACAGCAGTCTGTGATGATCCAGGGGTATTTATGGATCCAGCAGTATGGTCAGAACGGATATATGTACGGCGGTTCTATGAGAAGAAGGGAAGAAAAACACCTGCAGCCCCTCTCGCAAGTGCTGGAGAGGGTAATTATGGAGACATTATGCGTCGTACTGTGGAGGAAAATCCAGCTGGGTCTAATGTTGTAACTGCTGTGCCTGGTATAAGTGGAATCAACATGTAGAGATGGCTGGCAGAACTCCTGCATCTTCCTAATTGCAACATTCAAGGTAATCTCTTATAACTGTAGAGGCCTAAGCTTAGGCAATAACAGCAAACACAGGCGGATCATAAAATTGATAAGCTGTTAGAGGATGCTGATATTCTCTGTCTGCAGGAAACATGGCTATGGAAACAGGACTTAAAGGACCTGAATAGCCTGTCCAGTAACTTTCATGGGATAGGGGAGGCCACAAGAGATAAACAAGATGCAAATGTTGCAGTATCTTAGCGAAGACGACCCGGACAGGCGGCTGGAATTCTGTGAATGGGCAAGAACAAAAGTGGACGAAGACACGGAGTTCTCGGCTAGCATCCTGTTTTCAGATGAAGCCAACTTTTATGTTCATGGAGAGGTTAATCGTCAAAACGTACGTTATTGGAGTGATGACAACCCGCACTGGATGAGTCCCTCAAAGACGCAAGGCGCTGGAAAAGTGATGGTGTGGTGCGGGATACGGGGCCGAATGCCGAAATGTATCTAAACATGCTGCAAGACACAATCATGCCGTCCCTGCTGAACGAGGACGGGGGATTTCCAGCGTACTTTCAGCAAGACGGGGCGCCACCCCATTACGGTATCTGCGTGCGCCAGTGGCTGGATCAGCAGTTTCCGGGTCACTGGATTGGCCACCGTGGTCCCGTGGAGTGGCCTCCGAGGTCCCCAGACCTCACCCCCCTTGATTTTTACTTGTGGGGGCATTTGAAGGCCATGGTGTACCAGGTGAAAATACAAAACACGGACCATCTAAAGGAACGCATTCGTGATGCGTGTGCACGCATAACACCAGACCTGTTAACGCGCGTTTGCCATGACTGGGAGGAACGCATCCGTATGTGCATTCAGTGTAATGGTGCCCACATAGAGCATATTTTGTGACTTACAAGTGATTGCAGAATAAAGTGACCATTTTGCCTATGTGTGGAGACTTTGACTCACCCTAAGTATATATATATATATATATATATATATATATATATATTTAGGGTGAGTCAAAAGTCTCCACACATAGGCAAAATGGTCATTGGTCACTTTATTCTGCAATCACTTGTAAGTCACAAAATATGCTCTATGTGGGCACCATTACACTGAATGCACATACGGATGCGTTCCTCCCAGTCATGGCAAACGCGCGTTAACAGGTCTGGTGTTATGCGTGCACACGCATCATGAAAGTTGGAATTATTCAGCTCCCAGGGCCTCAATCTGTGAGGTTACCCATAAAAACACTGGTTAAAATTTCATTGAGAAATAATAATATTTACCCTGTGCTCATGAAGGTTGAAGTTTATAGGGTATACCAGCCTATTAGCCGCTCAGGGGCGGGGGTCTCATGGGTGCTGACGCCACTCATTGTCGCCCGGTTCGCAGCGTGGTCTTCCGAGCGTCCGGGAATTTCTTCCGGTGCTCTGCAACACCCAGGAGCATGTACTGCAGCTGGTCCTCCTTCTTCGTGTGGCGCCTGTTGTATTCTTGTGCCAACGCCACGGCCCGCTCGGCATGGTCTGGTCACGGACAGGTTCCGGACCACCTCGGCAGCCGCTTGGAATTGCTCGCTGTCCGGCCATTTCGACACATCCTGTTCCAGGAATCCACGTCGCAATTGGAGTCGGTCGAAGAACTGGCGAGTCCTCCCCGTCACGAATGTCTCTAATGACAGGGAAGAGCACGCCAGGACCGACGCTCTCTTGGGCGGGTCGTCCTCCTCCGTTGGCTCCTCCAACATCGCAGCAGTCATCGCCTTCTTCGTTTCCGGAGGAACATCGTCGTCGAAGAGAGCCAGGGCCACCAACTCCTCGGACAAGTACCACAGGTGGTTGGCGAATTTCGACTTGGCTGCTTTAGCCACCTCCTTGTCTTCTTATTTTTCCAGAGCCTGGAGGAGCCAGAGATCTCTCAGGAGGGCCTTCGCCGCGTTCGGGGCCTCCGTCCACGCCTTTGTGTAGAACTTCACGGCGAACACGCTCAGGCGCCGAACTCCGGCCTCTTCCTTGGCTGTGAGCCGTAACTGCCGCCGGAACATCCATACCTTCAGGGCGTACAACACCTTCGACATCCAGCGGGCCTGGTGCATCGCACCGGGCGCTCGGAACCGAATCCCACGGGGGGGCACTCCACCGAGGAAGATGATGGTGAGTTCCAAGAGCTCCAAATAATCATCCCGGGGGTGACCTTTCTGCAAGGCCTTCTTGCAGAACTCGATGATGGAGCCTGCATCTTCCTCGACGATTTGACGAGCGTTGGCATCACTCATGACGTGGTCGTAATCTTCTTGGTTCAGAAACTCCCATTGCGCCTTGAATCGCTTGAAGAGCTGAACCTCGGGTGCCAACGACGGTCCAAGGACTTCCGTGAAAACCGCACTGACAAGAAGCTCCAGGACATGGTGGCGACATGCCAGATAGAGGAGGCTTCTCCCAAGTTCCTGCTCGATCAGCACGCATGCACCTGTGTTCTTTCCCGTGTTTGAAGCCGTAGTGTCGAACGAGAGGGCATCAACTTTGTCATCCAATCCCCAGTCTCGCAGAGCTTCCACCACAGCTTTGGCACAGTTTGCACCAGTACCGGAACCGAGCTTGGCGACCTGGAGGAGCTGCACCTCGCCGCCACAAGAGACCAGGATCGGGAGTCGATCAACCTGTTCCTTGGACGTCAGATCCGCCATCAGCTTCCCATCCCAGTGAACAACGAGCGCAGCTTCTCGATGGAAGGGCTCCTTGAGCTGAGCGGCAACTTGTTGGCGTTGCGCCATCCTCTGGCGCCGTATGGACGACCGGTTGATGTTCAACTCATCAATGTTGTGGCCAAGGGACCGAGCCGTCTCACCGAGCACGTAAACGGCGTCGCGGTCGGTCAGCTTCGTGCGGTCCAAGCTAGCCGCCAGTGCCGGTGAAATGATATTCGCCGGCCGACTGCGCTTGGGTGGGCTGCAACCTCCGACAGCGCCACGGGTGGGAGAGTTGCTGGGGGGTGAAGAGCGCGAGCTGGAAGAGGCCAATTCTGCTGTTTGAGAAGTAGTGGCCATTTCTTCAGTCGCACGGTGCCGACGGCGTTGTTCAGCCTCCCTCCGCTGCGCAACATTGCGCTCTGTGCGAGCCAGGACCACATCAGCTCCTCCCATGGTCCCCCTGCGGCCGGGTTCTCGTTGGGCGATCAGGAAGGCCTTGTCCTCCTCGATGTTCATCATGTTCAGTGCGTCAGCGTGGGCGACATCGAAGAGGTTGCAGAACATCTGCTGGAAGGAGGCTTCCCGTGCAATCTGGGCATCTGAGCGTCGATTCTTGTTCTTCTTGAGAAGCTTGTATTCGCCATACAACTTCTCTAGCTTCTCAGTGATGTGGTCTCGTCTCGTCGTTGGAATCCGCGCTTTCGTCCACAAGATAAGCACTTCATCAGCAACGGCCGTGACAGCCTCCCTCGTCGTCGTTGCCGCCTTCGTGCTCAGCTTGTGCAGAGTCAGGCCGAGGACGTCGCCGATGGACGGCAGCTTGCTCCCCGTGAGTGCAGAGACTGGCGTCACAAGGAAGTCTTTTGAACGTGTACTGGCCATTTCACCAAAATAACACCTGGGGAAGATACATTGGAAACGTTTAATAAATTCTAAAGGCAAGCCAAAAAAAAACACTAATCTGTCAACGGTGAGAGCAACACCACACACAATCCGACCCTCTCAGCAAGGCGTGTCAACGGCCCACATAGGGGCATAACTTCAACCTTCTTGAGCACAGGGTAAATATTATTATTTCTCAATGACATTTTAACCACAGTGTTTTTATGCATAACCTCACAGATTGAGACCCTGGGAGCAAGAGAAATATACGTTTGAAAATCCCCCCTATGCTTGAGGACCACCCTAATATATATATTAGGGGTCCACCGATTAATCGGTATCGGCACCTGGCATGCCGATTAATCGGCATTTTGCCGATTATTTCTTAATATCGGCCGATTAATCGATATCGGCAAGCTTGGCATAGGTAGCGTCGACTAAATGTGTAGATGCTTGCTCTATTTGCTATAATGTTATAAAATAGGGTACTATATTTTTGTTGTAAATAACCAAATAATATTAAAAAAACAATACTAATATTCAATCTTAAATGTATAAATTTAAAAACAAATTTGAAATAATTTTGAATGATTCAAGCTGATCAAGCAGTTATAAATAATGCTAAGCTTAAGAAAACCAGTTTAATAACACTTTCAATTTGTTATTCAAATTATTATCCAAAATGGCAAAAAAAAATACTTCAAAAGGAACTACCTGGCCTACCATAAAAGGCTCAACAGACAATATCACAATCACATGTAAATACTTGCTTTTGCTATACACAACCACAACTAACCAAGCCAAGGAAATAATTTGCCATCCTTTATATAGGTACTATTTTCTCCCAAATCCGGAGTATTCCAGAATGTTCTGGAATCATCTAGAATATTCTAAGACATTCAAGAAAGTTCCATAAGGTTCTGAAATATTCTAGAATTCTATAAAAAGCTGTAAAACAATCTAAAACTCTCTTAAAACTAAGAAAAAAGAAAATTCTCGAATATTCTCAGTGAATAATATTTTGGAGTATCAATAAAAAACTTTTATTAAAAAACAAAAAACAAGCTCACATCGCTAATTAAGTAATAAGTTTTTATTATAGTAAATAAAAGTAAATAATAAATAATATAATATTAATTAATATACATTACATTGGGTTATACTTATAATTTTTCTAAATTGATGCCGATTAATCGGTATCGACAAATTGGTATCGGCCGATTAATCGGTATCGGCAAAATTGAGGTATCGGTGCATCACTAATATATATATATATATATATATATTATATATTATATTAATATACTGTGTGTGTGCGTGTGTGTGTGTAAGAGAGAGAGAGAGAAGCATAAATAGGAAGAGAAAGCGAAATGGTTACTAACTTTTTTCATTTATTTTAAAGAATATGCCGATAACTAGCATTGCACACAATAAGCCAAATTTTCATTGCCAAAATGAAAACTTTCATTGAAAGTTAGTGTTTCTTTTGTTGTAATTTTTAAACATAATTAACAGTGCACAATTTGAACAAAAACATTTTTACATTTTTAAAAACATTTCACTCAATAAATACAAAGATTGTTTCGAATTCAATCTCTATCGTATCCTTCATAAATTTTGCTTCCTACACTCCTAACATTAAATATAAAAAAATATAAATAAATTATAAATTAATATAATAAATAAATTATTAAATTATAAATAACTTGAAACAAAATGCGAAGGCTGATGGGGCGCCCTAACCGTCGCAGGACCCTAGGCAGTCGCCTATTTCGCCTATTGGAGGAAACGGCCCTGCCTTGCATATATTAAGGTACAGTTGCTCGCATATGTAATGTTCCTCACCTCACAGACGACTCCGTACATGTGATAACGCCGCAGTGATAGTCAAGGTACCCCCAAATGGGGGGAAGGTGGGGTGGAGGGGGGACAACTGAGTCCAACAACATAAAGCACACATATACTGTATTAGTGATGTATCGGATGTCAGATTTCAGACATCCGCGGATGCGGATGTTCATGCATAAATTTGTCAGCTTGATAATATGATAGTTTAAATTCATACTTAATTTATTAATTGACTTTCGATTTTTGATTAATTATAAATATTAGATATTAAATAATATAATTTTGTAATTATAATTTTTTTACATACACTCTTCTCTTTTTGGACGAGTTTTCGCCAAACAATTATGTGTTACCAGGATGCGGGACGGGGACTCAGCTCGTCTTGCATCCCACCAACCACTTTCCCCAACCACCATCCTTTAGAAAGTAGTGTGCTTATGACATTGTTATGTATTGTAGCATGAACAATTAATTATACAAATACACAACAGACATTGCCAGTTACATTAAAGATCAAATGAAGGCTGCAGAAAAATAAAAAATAAATAATAATTCATTTATCATGACCATTTTGCCTATGTATGGAGACTTTTGACTCACCCTGTGTGTGTATATATATATATATATATATATATATATATATATATATATATATATATATGCCCGGCTAGGTTAATTGAATGCCCGGTTAGGTCAACTGAATGCCCGATTAGAGTAATTGAATGCCCGGTTAGGTTAACGCCCTTAATGATTGGTTAGGTTAAGTCGTGATATTTTCGATAGTTTTAACGAAAATATCACGACTTAACCTAACCAATCGTCGAGGGTGTTCAGTTGACTTAACCAGGCATTCAATAATTATATATATATACAGTATATATATATATATATATATATATATATATATATATATATATATATCAGTGGCGACTCCAGCTCTTCAAGACAACTCGGGCTCTTTTTAAATTTTCAAGTCTACATATGAGCCGACATTTAAATGCATGACAATAACTTAAGATTATCAATAAAATAAATAAATACATACCTCGGTAAAAAATTATTTGAATTTTATTTACTTGAACATAAAGTCCAAGCGTCTTGGTTTTAAAGCAAATTCCTTTAATATTCGGTCATGTAATTCCTTTTTGCTTTCTAAATCAATAAGTATTTCTTTTTCAATTGAAATCCTAGCCAGGGACGAGAGCCGTTCTTGAGCCATTGTGTTTCTTAAATAAGATCTAATTCGATCAAGAACAGAGAAACTCCTTTTATTTGAAACAGAAGTTACAGGTATGGTAAGGAGCTGAATCAGCTTTGTGGTTTCCGACATCGCAGACAATAATCCTAGTTCGTGAAAGACTTCTAAAATTTCATTTGCAGATTTGCCTTTTCTAAAGTCACTGTCACGATAAAGTCAATTACATTTGGATATTTAGTTTGTAAAGCATTAAGATGATGCATTGGAAAATTTTCAGCAAATTCTGGAAATTGGTCACATCAATCAACAAAAAGAACGCAAACTCCTGAATGCAATCAAATCGTTCCCTCATTGACATTAGTATAATGTCAATTATTTCGAAATATATTGCTTTATAATTCATTTGTTTGCCTCTAGCTCTTTTTCTCGGGGGAAAAGGCAGGTCTTTGGATTGTTCGAAGTCTGGCATTGTTTCTTGAAAAACTTTATTATATGCTTTATCAGTACGAGCTCACTCAATACATTCAATAAAGTCATTTACTTTCTGTTGCGCAAACTTCATGTCAAGCCGCTTGCATTGCAGAAGATCAAATAGTTTTTCGGCTTGTGACAATATATTTTCAAAGCAGTTAATAAAAAACAGAAAAGTGAAATCATGCAATTTTATAAGTAGATTAATTATCAGTTTGATTAAGAGTATTTTCATCCCATCTTGCACTGTCATCTAAAATCTTTTGAAATGCATTTTTCAGAGTTTCACGCTGCCTTTTTATTGCTGACACGGTTCTAGATCTATAGCACCACCTTGTTTCACAAAGTGATGGAATGCTGATATTAAGCTCTCTAAATACAGCTTTTCGTTTCGTACTTGAAGAAGCAAATTTACTGAAAGCACGTACATTGGAAAAGAACATTTTAGCCCCGTTAACTTTCTCTGACATTTTACTTAACACTGAATTTAACTTATGTGCATAGCAATGAATAAAATAGCCGAATTTAAAACCTTTTTCTCTCAGGCAGTTGAAGGCACGCTTATTGAAACATAAAAAGTTACCATGTATCGCCAGAATTAAAAATTGTGTCTCTACAAGGCCGAAGGATATAAGCCCGAGTTGAAATGTTTTTTCTTTATAAAAAAAAATGAATAGGAGGAAAAACGTATTTTATTTAATGAGAATTAGAAGAAGGACTATTATGTAACCGTATGCAAGCAAATAATTATTCATTAAAAGAACTTTAAATATACGATATTACTTATACTTTCTCGGGCGTAATGTCTTGCGCCCGAGTAAAGGATCTTGAAAGATTACACGAAAACTTAATGTGTCAATATAGTTTTTTATAGGTAGTAAGGGTATCTAAATGAGCTCAAAATTTGCTTGCGTGACGAAGGCTAGACAGAAAAATAGTAACATACTACCAGCCAAAAACCATTTTTACAATTTGTATTTAAAACTTTTTTTAAAAACTTAAATCTATAAATACACAATTTTATCTCTCATGCTTTTCCTTGCACCTTGCCTCTCGGGCTCAGCCCGAGAAGCCCGAGCGCAGGAGTCGCCACTGATATATATATATATATACAGGGCGTCCCAAAAAAATGTATACACACTTTAACAGCTGATAGCTCAATTGATGTTTCTTTCTTTCCAAGTTAAACCCATTAGAATTAATAATGGCAGTCAGACTAAGCTTTGAACAAAGGAAATTCATTCTAAAATGCTACTGGAAGTGTGAAAACGCAGTTGAAGTGCAAAGACAGTTTAGGAGGGAGTTTCAAACAGATCCACCAACGCGACTTACCATCACTCGAATTAGAGATAAGTTTGAAGCCGATGGAACTGTTCAGAATGTCCACAAGAAGCGTTCCGGAAGACCACGGACATCGACAAGCCCCACAAAGCAAGAAAGAGTACTGGAAACGTATCACCAAAGTCCAAGAAAATCTGTGCGGCAAGCGAGTCGTGAGGTAGGAATTTCAGAATCGTCTGTCCAACGCATTTTGAAGCGCTGTTAATGGAAAAGTTACATTCCAAGATTAGTCCATGCTATTAATGAAGATGATCCGGACCGAAGAGTGGAGTATTGCGAGTGGTACTTGGCACGATGTGGATGTGGATTGGACGAAGGGGTTTCGTAGAATACCCTCCGCGTTCACCAGACCTCACACCACTAGACTTTTTTTTATGGGGATACTTAAAAGACAAAGTCTACGCTATAAAACCTGCAACAGTCGCTGAATTGAGAGCAGCCATTGAACGAGAATGCACACAAATACCAAACGAAATGTTTCGTGATGTTTGCGATTCCATTGCTTCGCGTTATCAGCAGTGCCTGGACCAGAACGGACGTCAGTTTGAAAACAGGCGTTGACAAAACAATTAAATAATGTCTGTAGATTCTATTACATTTTGAAAATGAAATGTATTTTAATAAACACTGCCTTTATAAGTATTTAAAGTGTGTATACATTTTTTGGGGACGCCCTGTATATATATATATATAATATATATATATATATATATATATATACAGGGTGGGCCGTAAGTTTCCATACATAGGAAAAATAAACATTTTTTTATGGACAACCATTTTTATTTATATAATATGCTCTACATGGTTGCCATTGTTTTGAAAACACATTTCAATACGTGTTCCCCACTGTTGATGAACACGCATTAGCACAGTTGACGTTATGCTTGTAATGGCGTTGGTGATACGTTCCTTTAGATGATTTATGTCTCGTATCTTTTCCTGATACACCATGGCCTTCAAGTGCCCCCAAAGATAGAAATCAAGGGGGGTGAGATCTGGGGATCTGGGAGGCCACTCCACAGGACCACGCCGACCAATCCAAGCATCCGGAAACTGCTGATCCAAATACCGACGCACGTGAAGACCATAATGAGGTGGAGCTCCATCTTGCTGGAAGTAAACTGGGAAGTTACCTTCCTCGTTTAGCAGGGATGGGAAAATCTCTTCTTGCAACATGTTAAGATACCTTTCGGCATTAAGATTTCCACTGACAAAAATTGGTCCAATAATTCTGTCACCCCATATCCCGGCCCACACCATCACTTTACCGGCACCTTGCATCTTCGTCGGACTCAGCCAGTTAGGGTTAGCATTACTCCAATAACGTATGTTTTGCCGATTAACCTCTCCATTGACGTAAAAATTTGCTTCATCAGTAAACAAGATCTTACGTCAAACGCATATTCTTAGGGTATCTGAAACATAAAAACAAACGTTTAATTTTTCCTATGTATGGAAACTTACGGCCCACCCTGTATATATATATCATATATATGTTAATACAAGAAATAAAAGAAAACAAGAAAAAACAACTGCCTAAATTTGTTATTCATAAACAACAGCAACCTAATTGACATAACGTTCTGTTCCCCCTCACTAGTAACACATACAGTACACACTGGAGAACAGAAAAACAACTGTCATCAGACCACCTGCCCATCATCATTACAACACGTTCTACACTCTGCCCCAACAGCCTTAGGCACACTTACAGAAATTACAAGAAAGCTCATTGGGAACAGTTCAAAATACAGACTGAGGAACAATTCACCACATTAAACAGCACACCCATCATAAATATCAATACAACAATCAAGACATTTAATCAGATCATCAATAATGCAAACAAATACATACCCAAGGGCAACATTAGGAAATACAACCCAAATTACACTAGAGAAATAGCCCACTTCATAAGGCAACGTAACAACCACAAACATAACACACAAACACCACACACAGAAGCCATAAAACAGCAGATACAACAACTCAACACAGAAATAAACAACAAACTTAAAGAAAAACAAACAGAAACATTTAGGGAATTCATACCAACACTAAACCACTCCACAGATACATCGAGACTATACAAGACTATAAACAGCATTACCCACTCTAACAGCGGCATTCACACCTCACACGCGGCTATCTGTCGCAGCCAAAATAATATCCCAACATATACACAACAAGCTAACATTCTAGTTAATCACTACGCAAAGATAAGTCATTTAAACAGAGACAACAACCAGAAACATACCACTATCGCCTACTCAACATGGATTCAGACCCAGGGCCGGCCCTAGCTTCTGAGGGGCCCTGTGCAAGATGGTCGGGGGGCCCCATTCCTTACACAACTCTCCCAAGGCCCCACATATGTTTCTGATTTTCTATGAGGACATCATCTTGATAAAAGCAAACACCAAATATTTTATATATATATATATATATATATACCGTGGCGCAAGGGTATTTGGCGCCCTAGGCAAGCTCTTATATGGGCGCCCCTTATATATACAGGGTGTACATAAAGTCAGGATCTATTTTAGTGAAGCACTTGGAAATTATATGGAATTCAATCATAATATGATAAAGTGGTAACATTTATTATCCTAATTAAGAGTAGGATTCGAAGGTGACGCCCATCAGTATCCCTGCACAGCTCAAATCGTTCCGCAGCATTTCTAAACACAATCTGGAGCATTTGCGGGGTTATGTTATCTGCAGCAGTTCGTATACGTGTACGTAAGTTTTGAAGACTCGTAATCTTCGTCTGATAGACGTGCGATTTGATAAAGCCCCATGCAAAGAAATCTAAAGGGGTTAAATCTGGTGATCTCGCTGGCCAAGGTCTGTTGCTTCCGCGTCCGATCCAGCGATTTGGAAAACGTCCATTTAGATAATCCTGAACAATTTTGGCACCACTTCATCATTTTATGATTGAATTCCATATAATTTCCAAGTGCTTCACAAAAATAGATCCTGACTTTATGTACACCCTGTATATATATCTTTCACAAGTATATAACAGGAAGGTAAATCAGTATCAGTGTTCCTCTTTTATTATTTAAAGAATTACAAATATTCAAAATTACACAGTACCATATAAATTTGAAATGATTGTAATGTGGAGAAAATAATAAGCAATGGTGGAAAATAAAATTGACAATTGTGAATATAGTTTGATAACATGATAAATAAGAGAAGAAGAAATAAAGAAAATTGTTGAAGCCAACTGCAACCATGATTAGAAAAATGAACAAAAACATCAATGTTTGTCAAACCATAAATATCAGTACTCTGAAGTGCTTATAATCTGTACCTCCTTGATTTTCTCGAGACAAAATCTTCAATAACACTATCATAAGACAGCTGCCTGCCACATTACGTACATAAAGAGACGAAAAAATTAAACGAAAAGAATTTTAACAGTGACAGTTCTGAACACATAATGACAAAAAGTAGCCTACAAATATAAATATAATAATACACGCTTATTTATGCTGCTTATTTACATTCTTTTATGTGGTTTTGTGTCGTTTTTATAAGTTTGGTGATGCTATAGCAACTAAAAATACGAAGAACAAATGAATTTTGGAGGGGCCCTCTAATTGATAGTGGCCCTGCTGGGGCCGTCCCTGTTCAGACCTCACCACTCAACCACGACATTACTCACTAGCTTCACGCAGCACATCATGGATGGCATCAACCCCAGACGACCAGCTCAACGTACACTATTAGCAACAATAGACATTAGTAAAGCATTTGATGCTATCCCACGTCCATCTCATAAACAAAATACTCAACACAAACATGCACAAATAACCTACAAACATACATAAACAGTATACGAGACTGGCTCACACACAATAGACTCAAAGTAGCGCCCACAAAATCAACCATCACCTTGCTAACAAGCAACACAAAAAACACCAGATAACCCCACAGATTACACTAAACAACACCAACATTCCACACACTCACAGGACCAAAATACTTGGGGTCACATACAACACATCATTATCTTTTGCAAACCACATTGAGGACATTAAAAACAAATATACGTCAAGACTTAACACGCTTAGGGTACTAACAGGCACAAACTTTGGACACCAGCAGGAAACAACAACACTCATATACAAACAATATATTCGCTCAGTTATGGACTATGCTAGCCCATGCTGGGCACCAATTATCTCAAACACACACATAAACACCTTACAGACAATACAAACAACGCACTTCGTATCATTACAGGATGTATTCAAACAACACCAATAGAACACTTGCACACAGAAACAAAAATACTGAAAATTAGGGAACATTTAAACATGAGGGGAACACATTTCACGGCAGCAGCGACAACTTACCCACAACACCCTTGCCACTACATGTACAATCATGCATGAACACCTCGCACCATTAAGGTAACACCAGAGACACATTATAACCAAATACTCCATTCCATACCACGCCCCACAGACATCACACAGTACAGAAAACACATATACACACACACCTAACCCACAAAGCACTAACACGACTCGGTCCGAATGCGGTCCTGGTGCGAAGCCGCCACCCATTGACAGGTCAGAGACCAGCCTGAGTAGATCGGATCGAGTTAACTTAGCACGATTCCGATGTGGACATCACCCCAACTTACAGACATATAAACACAGACTAGACAACTCGACAGACGACACCTGCCACCTATGCCAGGACACACCACAAACAATTGAACACATTATGACAGACTGTACCGCTTTAACACAACATAGAACACAACACAACATCACTAGTGCGCTGAACCTCTGGTCCACTCCGGAGAGGGAGATTGGTTACCTGCTTGCCGCCGGCTTGCTCGATCAGGGTGGGCTGATCGGCTGACCAACAACAACAACCTAATTTATAACGTAAAAATATCCCCAACTATAATATCGGATCACAACATTATTGAAATAATAACCAATATAAAAACAACAGGAAAGGAAAGAACACGAACAACAGAAAGAAGCAAATTCGAAATTTTCAATTTTTACTCCAAACCTATAAACTGGGAGGATGTTGCATCCAGCATGGAAGTAATAGATTGGAAAACAATCTTCAAGGCCAAGACAACGGAAGAGATGCTAATGACCTGAGAAGAGAAGACGCTGGAAATTGTGGAAAGAAATGTCCCAAAAATACAACAAAGAGGAAAGAGAAGCAGGTTTGAGGGACAAAAGAGGTTTTGTTCCAAAAGAGAAAAAGAGTAACTGCAAAATTAAGTAACTGTAAAGATGATATCAGAAAAATATTAAATGATAAACTGCAGAGTATCGATTGCGTCATACAGGAACGAATTGAGAAGCATACAGAAAAAGAAAAAGACGACGCTATAGAAGTGATAAAGGTTAACTCAAAGTACTTCTATAATTTTGTAAAAAGGAAGTCGAAAAAACCACACGCCTGTCGGACCTTTGAAAAACGAAGACAGTGCTTTATCTGATGATCTAACAGAAGTATCTGAAATATTAAGAACTCAGTTCGAATCATCTTTCAGTATCCCAAAAACTGACAAACTGATATGTGATAGAAACGCATTCTTTGAAGAAGAACTATGAAGAACTACAAGGGGAAAGTATAACGGACTTTGACTTCACGACAAATGATATTACACAAGCTATAGGGAAACTAAAGCCCACTCAGCGGCAGGACCGGACAAATGAAATGCCACATTGATAAAAAACTGCAAGAATGCAATCGCTGAGCTCCTATATTGGATATGGAGACGATCACTAGACACGGGAGAAATACCGGACATCCTCAAGAGCGCGAACATAGTCCCAATATATAAAGGAGGAGATCAATTCCAAGGCCAAAAACTATAGGCCAGTGTCGCTTATCTCTCATCTCACTAAAATATTTGAAAGAATAGTTAGACAGAAAATCTATGACTTTTTGGAAACTCAGAAAAAATTGAATGATAACCAACATGAATTTTGGTCAGGCAGATCATGCCTATCACAACTAATGGAACACTACAACAACATTATTGATGCACTGGAAAGTAATGAAAACTATGATGTAATATACACAGACTTTGCCAAAGCGTTCGACAAGTGTGACCATGGAATCATAATACATGAACTGAAATATATGGGAATAACAGGAAAAGAAGGGAAATGGATATAGAATTTTTTTAGTGAGCGGCGGCAAGTTCTTACAGTACAAGGAATATCTTCATCAGAATCAGAGGTCCTCAGCTCAGTACCACAAGGAACAGTATTAGCTCCACTACTCTTCATAATCATGCTAACTGACATAGATGAGGACGTTACCAGAGACAGCACAGTAACATCGTTTGCCGATGACACAAAGATCAGTAGAAAAATAAGAAACCCAGAAGATATAGGATCTCTACAAACCGACATGAACAGAATCTACAAGTGGACGGAAGACAACAATATTATGAAAAACTATAGAGGGCTATGAGTTAATTGCCTGTTACCTCTCATCCGTTGGAAATTTCCAGCAGATTACAGTGGAGAGTTAACGACAAAACCCTTCGTGTTTTCGTTAGAGAGTTATGTATATGTAGGTCTTCAAAGGACCTCTTTATGTTTATTTGCCTTCGGCATTTGCGCTGCCTAATGATAAACAAAGAAGTTACCTCACCTTATTATTTCGTTGAGCCTCGCTTTTGTTCGTATGGCGCGACGATCTCTTTCGGTTTATTTGCTATAGGCATTCACTACACTTAAATACCTGAAGGAATAGGCCTATCGTTTTTATAGTTATTAGGTTTTATATTAAGAGGATTTCACTCAGAACATATAGGAAGATAAAGTACATCTTCCTTGCTTAAAGCATCGCTGTAACATAAGCAGCTCAGAATGCCGCAAAATATAAATCATTAGGAATCCGCTGATTCTTCAAAGTTCGTTGACTCTTCTCTTGATGTAATTTTCATGAGTCAGCAATGGAAAATGTTGAATACGAAATAATAAATTTGGTTTTCTTGTTGTCATGCAGGCCCAATGCCTACATATGGGGTTCTATGTATGGTAATTAATTTCATTCCCAATAGGCTATGTCACCAATCCCGAGGCAATTTTGAAGTTATTTAATTCAATAAATTAATAATTTGTATTTAATTAAGAAATAAAGGTATCGCATACGATACCATATTGTAAACATGTATAGTTTTTCCATAAATATGAAGTTTGACACAGAAATTTCAGCTGTTACGGTACGGAAAAAGGGAGGACCTAAAATCCATGGAATATTATACCCCAAATGAACAGAAAATTCAGAGAAATTCTAAAGTAAAAGATTTAGTAGTTTTAATGACTGACGATGTGAAATTTGAAACACAAAATAAGATAGTAAACACTGATCATACCCAAATTGGAATACTGCTCGGTCCTAACATCCCCATATAAAAAAGAAGACATTAAACAGCTAGAAGAGATTCAGAGAAGCTTTACAGCCAAGATCAATGGGTACAAAGAACTAAATTACTGGGGAAGGTTACGCGAATTAAACCTATATTCACTGGAAAGGAGAAGAGAGAGCTACACCTTTATTTACACTTGGAAAATAATGGAGAAACTAGTCCCTAATCTTACTCTGAACCCTATAACTCCCCAAACAACGGTGGAAAGTAGAAAAGGAAGACTGTGTTGTGTTCCCAATTTAAAGGCTAGACAGGGAACATCCTTAACCCTGAAAGAAAATAGTTTTGTTGTGAGAGGACCAAGACTATTTAATCAGCTGCCCAAAGACCTAAGGAACACGAGTGGTGTTGCGGTGGACATCTTCAAAAGAAGATTAGACGCCTGGCTCAGAACAATCCCCGATGAGCCTGGCGTACCTGGCTGGCTATGTGAGGTGGAGAGTACAAGAAGCCAACTCACTACTTCATCAAATCAACTCGAGAGGAGGGGTGACGAGCTTGACCTTCGTGAAATGAGAAATCATCGCACGGAACGTTTGAAAGGTTGAAAGGTGTATATATACATGACATCGGAGGCCGACGCCACATAGCCTATGTTCTCAGATATATATATATATATAATATATATATATATATATATGCTAGAGCTCCGCCCATTTTATGTCGCTATCTTTTATGACGTGTCTATGATGTCACTCTTTCAACCAATCCAGGATACAGACTGTAGGGTGGAGCGAAAAATACTTTTTTTCTAGTATGAAGTTCTAATAGTGATTAAAAGTTGTATTTGGTGGACGATATATACCTGCCAAAATATGAGTTCATTTGTTTAATATTTTCAGCTGCCACCAGGGGGCTAAAGTTAACACAATTTTGGGTAAAAAGGAAAAAAATGCTTCTATTTTAGGTTTATCAAACTATTATAAAATTTTATCTTAGAATTATCTAATAGTTTGATTAAGATTCTTAAATGATAAGAATTCGTTTTGTAAAAATGCCTTTTCATATGCTTAATATCTTCAGCTGTCACAAGAGGGCTGAAGTTAACTTAAAAATGACAATTAAGTATGATTCTGTATTTACTTGAAAAAGGGAACAGTAATAAATTAGGATGTCTCTCCTCCTTTATACTGGATTGAGACAGTTAAGAAACGTTATTTCGTGCCTTAGCGGAGTTACCACCCTTTCCCCAACCAACCTCCCTCTAGAAAGGGTTCTTGCTGAAGACTATTTAGTAATTTGCTTTTGTGTCAAATTTTGGCTGTTTTTTCCTTGATTCTAATGTAGCACGAATCCAACCGACTCTGTTTGTAGGTCCGCAGACTGATCCAGCAGCGTCTGTAACGAGCTTGACGCATCTCTCTACGGCTTGTGTATGACATGGAAACTGAAATAATTCTGAATGAAGAGTAGTACCATGTTTGATGCATGATTCAATATCATGAAGAGAAACTCCTTTGGTTATCGGTGGTTCTGCTATCTGAAAATCTTGCCACATAATGAGATCTGTATAGTCTTTGGCATAAAAATTTATTTCTGGCACCTTAAAATACCTGATAACATCTGTTTCTTGAATGCATGCCCTTGCTTTTATGATACGCCTAAATCCCAACTGACGCACATGCTCCCTTTCATCAGCTATCATTGCAATGAGAATGTTTTCTTGATTTGCGTAATATGCATTTCGCTGAATGACTGAGTCATGTACTCTCCTAAGCTCTTCACGGAGATACCGGCTTCTTGCAATCATATGCCGCATATGTTTAGCACCATATTGGCATAATGGTTTACGCTTTATCTGAAACCACATTGGTGCGTATACCCTAACAATGAAAGTAGCTAATTCTTGTAAATTGCCTGAAGGATTCTCTGTGCTTGCATATAACCGCAGAGTCCTGTTTGCTGTGGTGAGCCACCTTGAATGTGATATATTGCCTGGACTCTTTTGACTAAGACTCTTTGAGAATGTTCCACTTGATATAGCCTTGTGAATTTCAAGAAGGTATTTCTGGTCAGTACTTATGTCATCTACATCAACTTCACACATGTCCTCTTGAATTTCAATGGGTTTGAAGTTAACTATGGGAAGCTTTTCACAGTCTGAAAGTGCTCGGCCAATTTCTCCTGAAAATGCTCTTGGTCCAGTAGTGGTACCATCCAAGTGATGAAACAGATGGCGCAATGGAAGTTCATTAAGGTGTAAAAGGCATATCAGCCACTGCAATGGCTTATTAAAGGCTTCTTCCAGTAATCTTATTGTGCCTCCAATACTACCAGTGTTAACCACTGTCGAATCACAGCCAACTGCAACGATGTTCCCTATATCAACATTCCTTTCTTTCAAGCAATTCACTAGCGCTGTGCAAATGTATTTAGCTTTGCCACTGGAAGGTGTCACATGTGCAAAGTACAGAGAGTGTGGTTCAGATATTATGTTGATATGCTCTTCGCGTTTGGTTCTTTGGTGGTTAGAGCCATCACTCTCCTGGACTTGAATCATTGTTTTATCCTTTCTGCCATCAAAGTATAATCCCCGCATGGTTTTTGGCTCTCCTATCTGTTGTAGTTCCTTTCTCTGTTTTTGTCTTTCACGTCTTAGCTTACTTCTGTCTATAATATTCCCTTTGTCTTCGGGAGTAACAATTTTAAGATCTGCCAATACTGCAGAAGCAATAGCAGCCCCAGCTCTGTCCGACATTTTAAATCTATCACAAGTAATTGCTAATGAAGGCAGTGGCTCACGCATCTGTTGTTCTGATATTACATATTGAGTCGAGGTTGTATCTTCCTCATTATCTTCAGATATCTCTTCTAGTTGTTGAAGTTCACTTGTCTCTGTTTCGATTTGTAAGTTGGACGTATTGGTTATAGCAGCACTAGTTGTTTGTGAGGATTCCAGACGTGCTTTTTCCATTTCCTTTCGATGTTCTCTTGCTTGTAATCGTCTTGTGTGTGCTATGTCAATGCTTCCTATCACCATTATTCTGCTTGTTCGTTGGTCATTTAAAAAATCCTGCTCTTTTGGGGGGACTTTCTTACTCTTTTCACATGAGCATCTCCTAAACTCCTTACATTTGCAGGTGCAGATGTCAAACAAAGTGCATTTTGAAGAGTTTTCAAATTCTTCAAGCTGATTTTTGTACTTAGGCTGATCCTTGCGTGACTTGTATGGCTTTAATAAGGACCTGTATTTATCATGGTACACTCGCATCATCTGTAAAACGCGTGTATGTGAAACTATTGGCAAAGAGGCCTTCTTCCAAATATTTTCTACCTTTTTGGAAACTGCCTCTGCTATTTCAGAAAATGAAGGCTCCTTGTTATTCATCTGCTCCTTCACTAAATGTTTTGTGAACAGGTAATCTTTCATAATGCAGTTATAAGTTGGTAGTTGCATATCACTCATCTCACAAGGTACTTCAAATATGGCACACTTCATATGTTCTCTAGTGAAATGTTTATATTTAGTATTTGATGCCATAATATTTTTAAGAAAAATTCACAATCACAAAATATCCTGTAACATCAAAACATTATATAATTAATATATATAATATATTTTATAAGTATATATAATATATTATATAAATATATAATATATTATATAAATAAACTAAAATTATATAATACATTATAACAAGCATTTTATAATAAAATCAATATTATCTCTATACAAATCACTTTAAAATAAAGTTTTATAATATTCCGATCATATTAAAAAACTCTCCGATCAACTGAGCGACTAGGCCTACTACCTAAGAAGACAAGTGTTAACACACTGTTCTAATGACTCACAGAAAGAAATTCCTTCACATCAAAACCCTCCCCCACAACCCTCCCCAAACCCTCCCCCACAACATTCAGTGTAGTCTCAACATGACTCAGTTACTCTAAATTGTGTTAACTTCAGCTCTCTTGTGGCAGCTGAAGATATTAAGCATATGAAAAGGCATTTTTACAAAACGAATTCCTATCATTTAAGAATCTTAATCAAACTATTAGATAATTCTAAGATAAAATTTTATAATAGTTTGACAAACCTAAAATAGAAGCATTTTTTCCTTTTTACACAAAATTGTGTTAACTTTAGCCCCCTGGTGGCAGCTGAAACTTTTAAACAAATGAACTCATATTTTGGCAGGCATATTTCGTCCACTAAATGCAACTTTTAATCACTATTAGAACTTCATACTAGAAAAAAAGTATTTTTCGCTCCACCCTAATACAGAGGCTTCCAACGGCCTCAAATGATCTCAGAGGCCGACGCCACATAACCTGTTCTTCCCCGGCCTCAGTTACCCATATCCTCCAAGTCTCATCCAAATCTGGCCAGTGGTTTGGCCGGCCATAAGAAACAAAGAAAAAAGTTCGCAGGCAGTTCGACCGTCACAATTATTAGTATAGATAAGGTTCCATTATGATTACTGCAAGTCTATATGAACAGTTACCACAATACAACTTTTTATATACTAGTGAATTGGGACCAAAAATAGATATTACACAACCAACCTCCACACTCCCTTATTCCCCTTCCCCACCCACCAGTCTTCTTTCTATTATGCTTGCTCATCATTATCATATACTCATCCTTTTTAGATGTTTTTCGTTTCCATCCTCAACCTGTTTTGTTCTTCACATCCTCAGTTTGTGAGTGGTGAGAAAGTATTTTGGAAACAGTAGACAATGATACTCCAGCGTTAGCAGCCTTCTTTATGGAGAACAATAATTTTCAACCTATTCTTGTATCAAATTTCTTTATTTGGAGCTATTATACTATAGAAGATGAGACATTTTTTGTATTCAAATTTAGCAAATAAGATGATATTTTTAAAGAAACATGCGATTACATGAGGGTATAAACAACACGTGTGATTCAGTAAATCTATAAAACATGTTATTACATCAAATTGAATAGTATATTTACCAGTAAAGAACCTGGCACTCAAAATTAGCAAAATCAATAAAAACTAGTGGTGTACTGATTCATCGGCATTGGCAGAATCGGCCATTGTTTGGGCATTGGCAGTTACAGAAGATTGTGTTAAATTTAGCCAGAATCACAAACTGCTACTGTTTAGGAAAAAGTGCTCTAAGTGTGGGAAAGTGTGTTCCTTTGATAAAAATACCCAGTTCTTTCATTGCCAAAAGCGTCGGGCAAACGGTAAAAAGTGCAACTTTACGAAGAATACGTTTTTTGAAGGATCCCGACAGATCTGTAAAAATAGCAGAAAAAATCAAGAATTAATGCCCAGTTAGGTCACTTGAATGCCTGGTTAGGTCAATTGAATGTCAGGTTAGGTCAGTTGAATGCCCGGTTAGGTCAACTGTACGCCCTTGATGATTGGTTAGGTTGTCATCATGATATTTTCATTAAAAACATTAATTATTTAAAGTGCTCTAACATTTTTGTTTTTCATTTCTCCAAAAAAAAAGAAAGCATAATAAGTTAAGTTGTCCACAAATTTACATTTTCTCGACTAGCTTATCTCTAAATATTTTAAACTATTGTAATGTAATTGGTTGTGTAATGTCTATTTTTAGTTCAAATTCACTAGTATATAAAAAGTTTTTTGAAGAATCCCGACAGATCTGTAAAAATAGCAGAAAAAATCAAGAATTAATGCCCAGTTAGGTCACTTGAATGCCTGGTTAGGTCAATTGAATGTCAGGTTAGGTCAGTTGAATGCCCGGTTAGGTCAACTGTACGCCCTTGACGATTGGTTAGGTTGTCATCATGATATTTTCATTAAAAACATTAATTATTTAAAGTGCTCTAACATTTTTGTTTTTCATTTCTCCAAAAAAAAGAAAGCATAATAAGTTAAGTTGTCCACAAATTTACATTTTCTCGACTAGCTTATCTCTAAATATTTTAAACTATTGTAATGTAATTGGTTGTGTAATGTCTATTTTTAGTTCAAATTCACTAGTATATAAAAAGTTGCATTGTGGTAGCTATTCATATAGACTTGCAGTGATCATAATGGAACCTTATTACTGTATAACACTAGTAAACTACATGGAGTTCAACGCTGTTCACGATCATATCAATTATTTATCTTTATGAACACAGGCATTACAATATAATTACCTGTATGTCAATGAATGCATATTCAATTGTCCTTTAGATATATTGTATATGTCTGTGTTATATGTTGTTGGACTCGGCTGTCCCCCATCCACCCCACCTTCCCCCAGTTGGGGTACCTTGACTAACACTGCGGCGTTGCCATTTGTACGGAGTCGCCTGCGAGACGAGGAGCATTACATATGCGGGTAATTGTACAGTGTCGAGGATTTGAATGGTGAAGAAATTGGGGGTGGTCTTTATGGCGAGGAGTTGCAGAAAGTGACTTTTAATTTAGGAAAAAAAGTGTTTAAAATTGAAAAAATTTTAGGAAGCAAAGGTACAGGGAAGAGAAAGATGTATCTGGTGAATTGGCTAGGGTACCCTGAAAGCTTCAACTCCTATATAAAAGCTGAAGCAATAATCAAACTTAAATACAGGGTGAGTCAAAAGTCTCCATACATAGGCAAAATGGTCACTTTATTATGCAATCACTTGTAAGTCACAAAATATGCTCTATGTGGGCACCATTACACTGAATGCACATACGGATGCGTTCCTCCCAGTCATGGCAAACACTTCCAGTCTTCTTGAACTTCTCAATGAGTTTGGCAACGGTGTCGTGTGTGATGTGCGTGCCGGGGGCGTGTCTCCTGTTAAAATCCTCGGCAACCTTGCGACAGCTTCCTGATCTTGCCAGAAGAATGATCTCTATACGCTCTTTTTGGGACAAAGGCATCTCAGCACATCACCTGCAAAAAAATTAAAAATAAATAATAATTTATTTATCATGACCATTTTGCCTATGTATGGAGACTTTTGACTCACCCTGTAGTATACAAAATGTTGCCTAACGACTTCTGCGTCACACTGCCCTCTTCTGCCTCTTTGGACTCGCATCCGACAATACTCCGTCCAACTTTATAACAGAGCTTCATTGGCCCATCGATTTGGGCGTGAATCATACGAGGTCGGATTGTGTGAATTTCAATTGACCAGCAAACTTTTAAGTATTGAAAGGAAAGAGGTCGTTTTTATGAGTCTTAGAAGGCGCGATGAGTGTGAAAAATTAGGTGTAACTTTAGATGATATTATGCGTTCGGCGCAGAACGGGGCTCACAGTACTATACTACAGAACTAACAGTAGGTCCGGCGCATTATAACACAACCGAAGATATTGTAACCGCTTTGAACGATGGATTGAAAAGGTCAAACCTCACGTCGTTTGCTTTTCGAAGTCGTAAACAAAGGCACACCGGCCCATACTTTGTTGTTAAAATCAAGAGCTGGTAGAAATATTAAAGACAATGATGACCTGTTCAAAAATTTTCCTTGGGATAAATACGGCTTGGCTTTCCAAAGAAATATTTTTCATGAATTACCATATGACTTAGTCAGTTTATTATACCAACTAAAATTGGACAATTTGAACAATAGCGGCCCTTCCTCCCCTATGTGTCATGTTTACAGTGACATTGTGGAACATCAATTTTTTGGTGACAGACAAGTACGTCTGTTACGCATTGTGCACATTCCCAGTCATAGAGGAAAGAGTTTGAGCATTACATATGATAAGCCTCATTACGTCAAAGTCGCACCTAACCTAGTAAGCAGTATTTCAATATATATATAAACGATTGAGGGGAAAAAGTTTCCATTCGGTAATGGGAGTTTAACCGTGAAACTTCACTTCCGGAGTGTTGGGACAGAATGACACAGAGGCCTTTTTCCGTCTACCGAGGGGTGAGGTATCAACGTGGAAGCGGTATCGGGTCATTTTTTATACTGCGCACTGTTGTGTCCTTGCTGAAAAGTGGGGCCAAATATCTTGGAAGGAAGGCCATACAATCAGGGCTTAACACACTTGAAGATATAGTGACAGGTACTATGCCTAAAGAAACTTTCAGAAAACATTTACGGCGTACACGGGATGAAATCGTAGAAGATGCGAAGAGAAAAGTGCGCAGATTGGATTTTAGAAGAAGGAGAAAGAAAAAAAGAAAAGGTTACTATAAGAGAAAGGAAACGTACTGAACGGCGTGGAAAAAGAAAAAATAAATAAAAAGGCAACTCGTGGTGTAAAGTGGAAAAAGGGGCTCAAAAAGGAAAAAATAATGTTTGCTCTAAACCTATGAAACCAGTCGTGAACTTATTTTTTAAAAACTAATATAAGGTAAATCTGATACAAATGTCTCTCATAGGTGATTGTACAACTGAAGTGGAAGGCTACATTAACGATTACTATGGCACACTGTATACACCCACACAGCTCGGAGTGCTGCAAATCAGAAAATCAGAATTAACTCTCTTTGATGTGCCGCCAACGCAAACAAGTATTGTAGAGACCGAATTCATTACAATTCATCCTCTCAGCGCTACTGGGTCAACAACTGCTCCTATAAAGTTCGTGATTTTATCGTCAGGGAGCCGTTTTTTTATCCTTCAAACGTATTTCTTTACACTAAACTAAGAATCGCACATACGGAAGACACAGAATGTGAAGAGGGTTACGCAGTATACCCTGAAAACAACTTCTTACATACGCTGATAAGTCAGTGTGATGTATACCTAAACCAAACAAACGTTTCGCCAGGGGCTAGCTATCATTATTTTAGAGCCTATTTAGAAACTGTTTTAAACTTTACGAGAGATGCAAAAGAAACACATTTGGCGGCTCAGGGTTATTATACGACCCAGTTGACGGACAGTGTAAAAAATAAATAAAAATTCTAAAAAGAAAATGTACGACTGCTATGAAAGATTACACTTTGATTTTTTGTCACAAGAAAAACTAAAAACTGCTTTTGAATGGTGTTGAAATGAGAATCAAAATTACACGCACAGTTCCCGAGATATGCTTAAATCTGGATGAGGGTAGCGAACAATCTATTAAGCCTACTTTTGTACACATTTTAGACACGTATCTTAGCGTTCGCCGCGTGAAGCTATCCACCACCAAACAGTTCGATATTGAGAAACGATTGTTAAAAGACAGTTAAATATCCAACGAGACGCGTGAATTAAAATGCATACAGTCACGGCCGGTGTAACTAGCAATCAGATAGAAAATGTGGCATTAGGAATTCTCCCTCAGCGCGTCTTTATTGGCATGCTTGATTATAAAGCTATGGTTGGCGAGTATAAGAATTCGGCTTTCAAATTCCAAAATTTTGCTGTAAAAGATATTAGTTTGCATGTTAATGCGCATCTGTTGACGGACCTTTAGAAGTGAATTACTTTACAGACAACGTTTTCTTTATGTTCACGCGCATACCACAATCTGGCCCGGGATATTAGTGGCTGTGATGTATTTGGTACAGGAGTGACTAAGACGAATTTATAAAAGGTCACACTCTGTACGCTTTTGATCTTTCGCCTAATCAATGTGGTAGCGTAAGCACACATCTGAACCCATAGCTACAGGTCAGCCTTGGTGTAAGATTTGAATTTGATGAAGCATTATCCAGCCCGATAAGTGTGCTGTTTTACTTGGAAAACCAGAGCATCGTCGAAATTCAATGTTTCAGAAGTGTGTCCGATGATTTTTAAAAATAATGGACGAAATAACGATATGCAAGATAATGATGCAGGATTATTTCACGCTAAACCTATTCGTTGGGACTTATGAAAAAAATGAAAAATTGAAACATCCGATTAAGAAAAAAATGCTGCATTTATAATAAACATCGATTCACTTAGTAGCCATGGTTCCCAATGGTTCGGGATGTTTGTTAGAAATAGAGAATGTGTCTATTGTTATGACTCTTTAGCACTACAATTATGGCTCGATCGAGTATTTATGAGCTTTATAAAACAGCTACGTTTACAACGAATCGTGTGGAACCCACAACGTTATCAAAGTTTATTCTCAAATGTGTGTGGGCATCATTGCCTCTGCTTTAATTTATTTCTGGCTCGTGGAAACAGTTATTCAGCTTTCTTTAAAAAATGGATTTGTGCGATTATGAATTTAATGATAACCTTGTGTTTAGTGAGGTAGTCAACAGATTCCCACTTGTAAATGAAGCAAACACACGTATTGTATAAAATGAGAACGCCTGCATATATATATATATATATAAGCAAACAACCACAGGGAAAAGGAAACACGAAGTCCGAGCGCTTTCGTGATATATTCACGTGTGTATATATATATATCGTCGCAATAAGCGAGAACTATATTAATAGCTAAAATTCTACTACAGTTATTTATATAAATGTAATAAAAAATCTTACCCTTAATTTTATAGCCGTTAAAACTGTACCTTACAACCTTACAACCTTACAAAGGTTTCGTTCGATGATTTCTCATTTCGCGAAGGTCAAGCTTGTCGCCCCTCCTCTCGAGTTGGCCTGGTGAAGTAGTGAGTTGGATTCTTGCGCTCTCCACATCACATAGCCAGGTACGCCCGGCTCATCGGGGATTGTTCTGAGCCAGACGTCTAGTCTTCTTTTGAAGGTTTCCACTGCAACTCCCTTCGTGTTTCTTAGGTCTTTGGACAAATGATTAAACAGTTTTGGTCCTCTCACTACAAAACTATTTTCTTTCAGGGTCAAGGATGTTCCCTGTCTCGCCTTCAATTTGGGAATATGACAGTCTACCGTTTTTACTTTCCACCGTTGTTTGGGGAGTTATAGGGTTCAGAGTAAAATTAGCGACTAGTTTCTCCATTATTTTCCAAGTGTAAATAATGGTGTATCTCTCTCTTCTCCTTTCCAGTGAATATAGGTCTAGTTCGCGTAACGTTTCCCAGTAATTTAATTCTTTGCACCCATTGATCTTGGCTGTGAAGTTTCTCTGGATCCATTCAAGCTGTCTAATGTCTTCTTTTTTATATGGGGATGTTAGGACCGAGCAGTATTCCAATTTAGCTATTATCAGGGTTTTCAATAGAGGAATCATTACATTCCTATCCCTTCGTTTAAAGGTTCTGAAAATCTGACCCGTTATTCTCTTTGCTCTGTTTACTGCTATCTTATTTTGTGTATCAAATTTCGCATCATCTCTCATTACAACCCCTAAATCTTTTGCTCTGAAATTTCTCTGAATTTCTTGTCCATTTGGGGTATAACATTCCATGGATTTTAGGTCTTCTCTTTTTCCGTACCGTAATAGCTGAAATTTCTCGGTGTTAAACTTCATGTTGTTGTCTTCTGTCCACTTGTAGATTCTGTTTATGTCGGTTTGTAGAGATCCTATGTCTTCTGGGTTTCTTATTCTTCTACTGATCTTTGTGTCATCCACAAAGGATGTTACTGTGCTGTCTCTGGTAACGTCCTCATCTATGTCAGTTAGCATGATCATGAAGAGTAGTGGAGCTAATACTGTTCCTTGTGGTACTGAGCTGAGGACCTCTGATTCTGATAAAGATACTCCTTGTACTGTAACGACTTGCCGCCGCTCACTAAGGAAATTATATATCCATTTCCCTACTTTGCTTGTTATTCCTATATATTTCAGTTTATGTATTATGATTCCGTGGTCACACTTGTCGAACGCTTTAGCAAAGTCTGTGTATAGTACATCATAGTTTTCATTACTTTCAAGTGAATCAATAATATTGTTGTAGTGTTCCATTAGTTGTGATAGGCATGATCTGCCTGACCGAAACCCGTGTTGGTTATCATTGAATTTTTTCTGAGTTTCCAAAAAGTCATAGATTTTCTGTCTAACTATTCTTTCAAATATTTTAGTGAGATGGGATGTAAGCGATACTGGCCTATAGTTTTTGTCCTCGGGTCGATCTCCTCCTTTATATATTGGGACTATGTTCGCGCTCTTCAGGATGCCCAGTATTTCTCCCGTGTCTAGTGATCGTCTCCATATCCAGTATAGGGGCTCAGCGATTGCATTCTTGCAGTTTTTGATCAGTGTGGCATTCCATTTATCCGGTCCTGCCGCTGAGTGTGTTTTTAGTTTCCCTATGGCTTGTGTAATATCATCCGTCGTAAAGTCGAAATCCATTGTACTTTCCCCTTGTGATTCTTCTTCAAAGAACGCGTTTCTATCGCATATCAATTTGTCAGTTTTTGGGATACTGAAAGATGATTCGTACTGAGCTCTTAATATTTCAGATACTTCTGTTAGATCATCAGATAAATCACTGTTCTCATTTTTTAAAGGTCCGATCGTCGCATGGTTTTTCGACATTCTTTTTGTGAAATTATAGAATTAATTTGAGTTAGCCTTTATCGCTTCTATAGCGTCGTCTTTTTCTTTTTTTTTATGCTTCTCGATTAGTTCCTGTATGACGATATCGATACTTTGCAGTTTATCATTTAATATTTTTCTGATGTTTTATCTTTACAATTACTTAATTTTGCAGTCGCTCGTTTTCTCTTTCGAAACAATACCTTCTTTTGTCTTTCGAACCTGCTTCTCTTTCCTCTTTGTTGTATCTTTGGGACATGTTTTTCCACAATTTCTAACGTCTTCTCCTCTAAAGTTATTAGCATCTCCTTCGTTGTCTTGGTCTCGAAAATGGTTTACCAGTCTATTACTTCCATGCTGGATGTCACATTTTCCCAGTTTATAGCTTTGGAGTGAAAATTAAAAATTTCGAATTTTCTTCTTTCATTTGTGCGTGTTCTTTACTTTCCTGTTGCCTTTATATTAGTTGTTATTTCAATGATGTTTTGGTCCGATATCATAGTTGGGGATATTTCTACATTATCAATTAGATTACTGTTGTTTGTGAATACCAAATCTAGGCAGTTGTTTTTTCTTGTGTTTTCTGTTATTTCTTGCGTTAACATAAATTCATCAGCTATAGCTAGTAGCATTTTTACCTGCTCCTGGTCTTCTCGTGTGCCCCCCTTGTCCTGGTGTATACATATATTTTTTCCTATCCTTTTATATTTCATGAATGGGAAATTAAAATCACCACAGTGAAAAATATTTGGGGTAAGAGAGTGTAGATCTTTTACCAAGTTTCTTACCTCTGGAATGGAATCTGAAAATTTTGAGGTTGGCATGTTTAGGGGTTTGTACATTACAATTAGTACCATATTTAATTTTTCAATTTTTGCTGCTACACATTCTACATAGTTGTTTGAGGTACTTATAGCCATTTCTGCTCTGTGCCTTTCGCGTGTGTAAATAGCACATCCTCCTTTACGTCTTTATATATATATATACTTATAATGTGTAAAAACGAAATTATTTATGAACTTATAAATACACTTAAAATGTTACACTTGACTATATCATTATCATGTAATAAAATGTTGAAAATACTTGGTTTATCCTTATCCCGTCAACGCGTATACACACACACACACACACAATACACACACACCACACACACACACACAAGAAAAGAAGAAAAATTTACATCGTTTCTTCGATTATTAAACAATCACTGTTTCGGGGGCCCTTTACGTGTAAAACAATCGGCTCGTCCCTAAATGAAAAAAAAATTATTACAGTAAACTGTGTATTATTATCATTATTATTATTATTATTATTATTATTATTATTATTATTATTTTCACAGGATAAAGAGAGAGAACTAGTTGTATTGCGAGTATTTAAAAATAAAGTCGGTTTCTTACCCATCAAGGTCATTGATTTGAACTGCCTGTTCGATCGTGCGCTCATACAGTAACACACTGTAGTAAAACTTCGTCAGGGCTTTAAAATAAAAATAGAAAAAAATAGAGACTACTGTGCCATTCATTTCAAAAGAACGTTTATGTAACAGGAATTAGTTATTACGTGAGATGCTGAGCCAAACCCTTAAACAATAGACTGTTTTTATTTACATATTGATTAAATAATGTAGTCGGTGCTGCTCGAATCGTTTATGATTCTCGGGAGAGCGTCGGAATCGGGTGAAGGGCCTTCTGTTGCCAGATCCTGCAGAGTCTGCCTTGAAAATAAGCTGTCGCTGTCCAAGCACCCCATCAAATTAACACACGCAATAGCCCTGTAAAATAATAAGGTATACGCGCTGCAACGGTTGGAAATAGTACCTATGCTGTATTAACTTTTTTACTCGATATCATCCCCCAAATCACTCCCCAAAGTATAGCAGACCGGTTGTGGAACACCCTGTATATATATGTGTGTAGGCTGGGGGGGGGGGGTTGATACTAAGTTTAAAGTTTCGATTGTCATATGTCGCACATCAGATTGGTGGGATTATCTCGAATTAATTGTCGCAGATTCGTGTTACATACAAATATATTTACAACTGTGTTTTCTAAAATAGGTTGGGTGTGGTTAGTCGCTTTAAAGTCAGGATTATTCGTCACAGTACATGTCACCCGATATGCAATTACACTGAGTTATCAGACGTGCGAGCCTAAAACTACACATACAAATATTCAAGCAGTTGTCTTCATTTTCAGTTGGAGTGTGTTGTGAGAGCGAGAAGACGAGAGAGAGAGAGAAGGAAAGAGAGAGAGTGGGAGTAAAGGGGTTGGCGCATACAAATATTCAAGCAGATGTCTTCGTTTTCAGTTGGTATATGTTGAAAGAGAGAGAGAGAGAGAGAGAGAGAGAGAGAGAGATTTTCTTTTCCTTTTAATATAAATTAAGGTATATAAAGAGTTTTCATGGTGAAGTGTATGTATACGGTACATATATATTATAACTTTTGTAATGATTTGTAATAAATTTAATAAATGGCAATGAGAGAAATGTTTGTAATGAACATTGTTAATACAGCAGTTTTATAAATATTTCAAATTAAACTTTCTAATATAGCGTTTTTTTATACAGGGTGTCCCAGAATTAACTATCTATTTCAATGAAATCGGACAAATTTAATAAAAACTGACATAATTTTGTGTTTTTTTCCTAAATTATGATACAAAAACAAATAGATTTATAAATCATAAGTCAAAACTTTATTTAGAAGTTTCAACATGTGCACCGTCTGTATCTCTGCAAATTTCAAATCTATCCTCAGCGCTGCGAAACACATTTTGAAGCATTTCAGGTGTTATCTCCCGCACTGCCAACTGGATGCGTTCTTTAAGTTCAGCTAAACTATTGATCTTTTGGCGATAAACCTTTGTTTTTATGAAACCCCATGCAAAGAAATCCAGGGGTGTCAAATCCGGAGAACGCGGAGGCCAAGGTCGAGGTCCTCCACGTCCAATCCACCGATTCGGAAGGCGTCTGTTGAGGTATTCTCGAACAATTAGAGCATAATGACATGGTGCTCCATCTTGTTGAAACACAACATTATCAAGAATGCCATCATCAAGAAGCTGTGGTTCGAGAAACTGCTGAAGCATATCAAGGTAGACGGTACCTGTTACAGTTGCTCCCGCAAAGAAGAATGGGCCATAAATTTTGGATTTGGTCATTCCAAGCCACACGTTAACTTTTGGAGAGTCTCTTTGCCATTCTAAAAATAAAACTATGAAAAACTATGAAAAAATTATGAAAATAAAATTATGAAAAAAATTTAGAAATTTATACATTTTTAACATATTAAACATGATAAACATAAATAAAAGTGTGTTTTTAAAAAATTTGTCCGATTTCATTGAAATAGATAGTTAATTCTGGGACACCCTGTATAATCGTTTTGGAAAGATAAATTTAAGATGTCTGTTGAATGTAACTTCTCAGAGAATGTAACGGTTTTTATATTTTTTGTGGGTGTTTCTGTTCGGAATGGGGGACAAGAGCTGCTCTTGGGGATAGAAGTTGGGGAAAACCCTCTACAAAAGTGTTATAAGATTCTACATACGAGGAGTTGAATTCTAGATTTTGTTCAGTCAGGATCACAGGTTTTTGGGGCTCTCGAAATTTTGTAAGTATAGCTTGTCAGTTTAATGTTAATCACAAATTACCGGAATCTCTCTCTCTCTCTCTCTCTCTCTCTCTCTCTCTCTCTCTCTCTCGGTGCTGTTTTATGTAATAACGTTCATCCTTACCCTAAAGGCTTGATATCCTTAAATAATTTAGTTATTTCAATAAACATAAACTCCAATTGGTAAGTTTTTTCGTCAATCCTTAAGGTTGTGTCAGTGAAAAGTCGACTGGTAAAGCTGAACAGATACTCATTCACCTGTTGTACTCTTAATATAATAGAAAAGGAAAATTTCTGTGTTTCTTACGATTGATGTAACACCTTTCCCTTCCAATTTATTTTGGTTACCATTGTTATATAGAAAATTCTGGTACCTCTATAAATATTTAGGTATAGTTTGTCTAGGACCTAGGTGGTAGGCTTTGAACTGTAAAAAAAATTCACGCTCAGATTGTGCAACGTCTACCTTTTTTTGTTTGACCTTAAACCTCTCGAGTGGTTACCTCAGACCCTCCCTCGATTCCCCATCCCCACTATACTCCATCTTCCCCAGATCCTCGATACGAAGGAAGGGTTATAAACTTTAAAGGATGCTTCTTTGGGTATTTCTTCAATTTTTGTTCGTCTCGTTCGGTTTTAATTTTTAGAGATTCTCTTTTCGGACACTTCATTTTTATTATTCATAAGATACATACGAGTACATATAGTTCTTTTAAAATGGCTAGTAGGCGTAATGGAAATGGTCAGCCTTGCACTAGTAACCTTTTAACGGTGTCTCCACAAGTCATTTTAGAGTTTGAGAAAAGTACACCCCCTAATAAATGCAAAAAACTTCACTTTTTTTACGTGAAGGTCAAAATATGAGAATAAAAACCCACTCTACTGTAATAGACAGAGTTTATTTCCACGACAGTTTCGACGCCCACTGGCATCCTCCTCGGGTGTTTCTGTATCCACCCGAGGAGGATGCCAGTGGGCGTCGAAACTGTCGTGGAAATAAACTCTGTCTATTAGAGTGGGTTTTTATTCTCATACACCCCCTAAATTTAGATAAAGATGATATCGACACGTATTTTCAAACGTTTACCTGGAAAGCAAATTTAAAGAAAATTAGCAAGCGGGATTAGGTAACGATCATTCTTAGTTAGTTGGAAGGGTCACTGTACAAGGTGATAGATACGCTTCCAGACCCGGAGACTTGCACGATAGAGGAATTACGGAACGCCTCATCGTCAAGACACACCGAACAAAGGTTTCTTTTGTTATTCAATTCTATAGGAAACCTTCAAATTACTCCTCACATGTCATTCCCTGAATATTCTACTCTCGTAAAGAATAAAATCTGCGGAACGTTTGACAAAAGCAGAAAGTTTTCGATAGACAAAGTAGCTTTGATGATAACCAGCGTGGCCGTGAAACGAAATGTCCTGAAGGCATTACCATCAACATTCGACCCGAAAGATGTCGATACCCTAGCAAAAAAAATTGACCCCCTCTGAATACGAACTAGATCCTGATGAAATAGTGAAATGGTGTAATCCGTCCCGTTTGACGAAAAATAAAGCGTCTTTTCCCTTATCCCCATTGCCACCACCGAATATCCCCACCCCCCTAACTACTTCCACTACCCTCCCCGCAACCGATTCTCCCTAACGCTTTACCCCCGCCCAACGAGTCACAGTCGCCCACTATAGATCCCCAACGAAAATAATGCCCATTTTTTCGCATTCAGAGTCATTCTTCAACAGAATGTATTCGCAACCCACCGAAAAGCGCTTGCTTTCATTGCAACATGCCGGGGCAGACGCGCAGTAGGTGCCCCACTTTTTTAGGAAACGGACCCCCTGCAAAGAGGCAATGAACGTAATAGGCACTCCGAAGAGTGTTTCTGATTATTTACGACATTGTCATATAATAACGCATGCATTACTATTAGAATGAAAATTCTTACTTTAAAGTTATATAATTTTGTGATTTTATTTTTCGTACTGAATCATTTCATCAGCTCTTTTTTGCAGAATACATGTTTTAAATTCCTTAAACAGTTAAAAAAAAGAAAAAGGGCTTCCGCAGTAGTTTAGCACAACACAATAGCTATCTGCCAAATTCCTCCTGTTGGCCTGTAAAATATTGTTCGAATATTGTTTATCACTACTGTATTATTGAATACACTATCAAATTATTTTTTATATGTGTATTGGGTATTAAATTATAGTACTTTTTAATTTATTATAAATATTTTCTTAGAATTTAAAATTTTCTGCATAAGATCACTATTTCATGTTTATTTTAGTCTCCGAAGCTGAATATATCAAGAAATATCAGGAAAAAAGATAGTTTTGGTCCATAATGGGTTAAACACAAACGTTTATGAATTTAATTCTTAATTGGTCTTTCCATGCGGAACGTTAAATTTATTAATTATAAATTTAAAACTACAACAATGATTTTAATTTTTATTTTGCGGGCCTATATAGTAGTGGGTTACGTTGGCTGTTGGCATGTCTCAAGTTTTAGAACATGTATTTTGCGACATCTGGTAATTCTTGAGGATTTTCGGCAGTTTTTGTAAGATTCTCGTAAACGTTGAACGATATTTTTAGTACTGTAAATGTTTATGGTTTCTTCCATAGGTATAAGCCATTTTTTAAAGTTTTTATACTGTTATTAGTCTTAAAATGCTGTAAAGAAAATTGGAGCAAGTGTAGTTTACGTCCTCCTGTGACGCCTAGACCTAGTGTAGTTTACGTTCCCCAACTTTGTCCGCGTATACCTAATCAAATAAAATGTTTTATTTGATGGATTCATTTAAAAAATGTCTCCTAAAGATCTTAGTGTAGTTTACGTTCCCCAACTTTGACCTGTGTAGTTTGTGTCCCCTTTTGCGTCAGGGGGACGTAAACTACACTTGCTCCAGAAAATTTATTAATGATATTAATTTTTTTATTTACACACATGTTTTCGTATTCGATCTGTAGTTTACATTCTGAAGCCTATTTGATTTCCTCTAGCATCGTATAAGTGATCCTTATAGGCAGTGGTGGGCACGCGCAACGATTTTTGTAGCGCCGCAACCGCAACTCTGCTGAAATAGTTGCGCCGCACGCGCAAGCGCAACCCTTTTCAAAAAGTTGCGCCGCAAGCGCAAGCGCAACCAAAAATGTTGCGCTGCAAGTTGCGCCGCAACTTTTTGCGGCGCAACTGCCCACCTTTGCATTTAACGTATATCTGCAGTGGTGGGCACGCGCAACGATTTTTGTAGCGCCGCAGCCGCAACCGCAACTCTGCTGAAATAGTTGCGCCGCACGCGCAAGCGCAACCCTTTTCAAAAAGTTGCGCCGCAAGCGCAAGCGCAACCAAAAATGTTGCGCCGCAAGTTGCGCCGCAACTTTTTGCGGCGCAACTGCCCACCTTTGCTTATAGGTATACAGCGTACTGTATTTTAAGTACAGTACTATTGAATTGGTATGGAGCACAGTGGAGGGAAGGTAATTATAGTTAAATTTTAGTTACTGTTACATGGTTGGGATCACCTGGAGATAAGGGCCCCCAGCCTTCGTTAGTTAGCTTTAAAAGGATAGGGTTAGGGTTAAGCTAGATTGGTTAGCCTTATAAGGTTAACTAAAGAAGGCTGGGGCTCTGATCTTCAGGTGATCCCATGGTTGCGGTATTAGAATTAGCTTTATTATTATTTTGTCCCCTCTTTGTTTACATTTGAAGGTTTTGTATCACAAAGAATAGTTTTAGTGTCTTTTATACCATGTTATTCTTATCATATGAAATTGTTAAAGTTTAAAGTGTGACCAAGGAGAGCATATTGTTGTGCTTTTCGTGTGATATGATGGAAATACGGAACAACATTATTTTATATTGATTTTTACATATTGGGGAAGAAATTTAGTGCAGTGATTCGTTTTGAGTAAAGTGACTTTAGCAGGATTTTATTATTATTTTGGAATATAATGCGAATGATAATATAATTAATCAATTGCGATATAAAGAGTTTGTTACTTTCTTCGGAATTACGAAAGGGTCGATTCGAGGAAAACTAAGTTCGTCTTTTAATTCCCCCAGTGACGCTTAGATGACCCGAGCAAGGTGATCGATCACCGACGAGAGAGAGAGAGTGAGAGAGTTACAAGGAGTTACAAGGAGTTACAAGAAAAAGAAGTACCTCAAAAGGCCTTGCGGCCCATACCGAGGAGGTACCAATAGGTAAAGTAATTCCCACACACACTAGTCCTAAACCGTTTCAAATCCAACTTCCAACCATTGTTGCGAGTTGGGTTATCAATTAAACTAAACATGCTTCTAAAGTCGACATCGTTGAACCCGCGTAAGAGCTTGAAAACCTCGATGAGTTGACCGCGCAACTTCCGAGTTTCCAGCGAAAACAAATTCAGCGCGCGTAAGCGTCGATTGTAGCCCATATGCCTAACGGAAGGGATTAACTTTGTGGCCCTCGCCTGGACTCGCTCCAACCTCTCAATATCTTTCCTGAGGTTGGGTGACCAGAACTGCACAGCATACTCCTGGTGCGGCCGAACCAAAGAATTGTACAGAGAGAGCGCAATCTCCTTGTTCCGAAATTGAAATTGCCTCCTGATATAACCCAACAGCTTCTGGGCTTTCTTTTGCACCTCTACGAACTGTTTGGTAAACTTATGGTCGCTGCTAATTTGCACACCTAAGTCCTTTTCCAAATCAGTGGCCTCGATATTACTCCCCAACATGGTGTAATCCGACTTGGGATTGGCGTAGCCAATGTGCATGACCTTGCATTTACCCAAGTTAAACTGCATTTGACATTTTTCGGACCACTCTCCAATCCTACGTAGGTCCGCACGCAGTTGCTCGATCGCCTCGAGCGTCCCAACATTGGCCAAGCTTGGTATCATCAGCGAATTTTGCGATCCTACTGACGATGCCAGCGTCGATATAATTTATGTAAATGATAAACAACAGTGGCCCCAAAACGGAACCCTGAGGAACCCCGCTAGTGACCGAGGCCCAACCCGGGCTAGCCTTTTTAACTACAACGCTCTGCCGCCTATTCTTCAGCCAGTTTTCAATCCACGTACCTACTTCCCCACTGATACCCAGTGCGCGGACTTTGGCCATTAGCCGGCGGTGAGGTACCGTATCAAAGGCTTTCTCAAAGTCGAGATAAAGTATATAAATCCTCCGACTCTTATCATACTCACTCCACATGACGTGGAAAAACTCAAGCAGGTTGGTGAGACACGACGTATGCCGTCTAAACCCATTTTGGGAGTCCCCAAGCAGCTTGTAGGAATCCAAATGGGCAACGATTCTATCCGCTATTATTCCCTCTAATAATTTACCTACAACCGAAGTGAGACTAATGGGACGATAGTTCCCTGGACTTTCGTGATCCCCTTTCTTAAAGATAGGGGTCACGTTGGCTTCCCTCCAGTCACCAGGCACCTGGTCCGTCTCCAACGATTTTTTGAAGACTGTAGCCAGGTGGCGTGCCACCTGGTCGCGCACTTCCGGCAAGACTCTGGGGAGGAACTGGTCTGGCCCAGGAGCCTTAAACGCACTCAGTTTGTCTATTCTATCGGCAACGACTGTCGCGGTGCACTGAACACTATCCAGGCCAGCACCTTCGTGCCTGACGCCTGGCTCGGGGATAACGTGGGTGTCCTCCCTGGTGAACACTCCCGCAAAGTACTCATTCAGCACATTAACGATGTCCGCGTCGGAGGTCCGCAGCGCGCCGCTGGGGGCTTTCTACTATTAACATAACTGAAGAACTCCTTAGGGTTCCCCTTGCAGAGGCTTGCCACCCGGAGTTCTTCGTTACGGTTGGCTAGCCTAACCTTCGCCTTCACTTCCCTGCACAGGCGGACATACGCCTTAGTGTTTTCATGGGAACGATTGGCTTTCGCCCTCCTATACGCAGCTTTCCTATTTCGGATAGCCGAAGCGATGTCACGACTGAACCACTTAGGCTGCGTTGAAGCATGGGTGACCGGTTTTGAGGGTATGGCAGCAGACTGCAGCACCATAAACTGGTCCCGGAATACACTCCACACTCCCTCAACATCGCCGCCACACCTCAAACCCCATCTCACGTACGCTATCCCGGAGGCCAACAAAGTCCGCCCGCCGTAGACCGAGCTTACTGCCTCTCAAATTACTACGCTTCACCCGAGGGACGCAGACACAGAACCTATTCAGACCGTGATCACTCCCGCCCAACGATTCGTCAACGGTGAGGCCAGTGACGAGGTTGTCTTCGGTCGTGAATACTAAGTCTAGAATGTTTTCTCCTCGTGTAGGCCCATTGACCCACTGAGTCAGGAAGTTCTCATCAGAAAAGTCAACTAGCCTCCTCCCTTCGGCATCAGCAGTCCTGTCTTCCCAGTTTATGCTGCGACAGTTCAAGACTCCTAAAACTACACACACCCTATCCCCTACCAGGCTACGGAGTTCGGTGTACAGGGCTGTATCCTCTTCAAGGAGGAGATGCGGAGCCTTGTACACCAAGATTAACCTATAGTTCGTCCCTCCTACGTTCAGATCGACACCAAGCAGCTCCCGTTCCGATCGGAACTGGCAGTCAACATTCTATACCCGGGAATCGCGAACGCCCCAACGTAGTCCCTACTATCAGTATGAATCCAGGACTCGGTGATAGCAACCATATCCTGGTATTCTGATGCTAAGAGCGCCCGTAGCTCGCAAAACTTATTCCTTATCGACCTAGCATTAGAAAGCACCTCACGGAGGGAGCCTTCCCTATTCTGACCGCCCTCTAGGTCGACCCGTTTTCCGAACAACCAGGGTTGTCGGGAGTTGAAGAGCCCCTCACCAACGAGGGGGCAACTTCCGCAGGAGGCTCAGCCCCTCTCAACGGGGGAGGAGGGTCACCCACCTGTACATGGACGCACCCTTCAGTTGAAGGTACGTTCGCCACCGGCTCAAGATCATTTCTTCCCGGTGGGGGCCCATCATCAATCCCCGGGCTTGACCTCACCCTTCACATTGAGGTGGACACCATCCCTCTGATAAAAGTCTCACCTACCCGAAGACGCGTCGAACGGGTCATCAAACCTCACGCCCAGTGGGACGCACAAGTCTTGCACCCTCTCGTTTTTAAATTTCTTAATAATTTTTAGATTTAGCTTAATAATGAATCCTGAGTATCTTTTGCAATGTTCATATTTTGTGTACGTTCTCTCTTCGTTATAAAAGATGAAGTTATGTCTTGCCTAATCATTTAACTGTAAATCTTAAACCTTAATTTTTGCTGCTATGCATATTTTAGTGTAAAGATGCATAGTTCAATTTCCACTTCTAATTAACTTGGCAAACCCTGAAAATATCAGATCTGAAAATACGCTGTTTAAGATAGAAATATGGCTTCCTCTTCCTATATCCTGTTTATCTGTTTAACCATTGTCACAGCAAAAAAGGATACTTTATTTTTAACTATTGTGCAAAAATAATACAGCCTTTTCAACATTTAATAATAATGATGTTAGCAGAATAGGGGTATATAAACCCCCATAATTTCTTCCATGTTCATTCTGAATTAGACTATGAGGCTGAGCATTACCTATAACATTTTAGCAGTAAATTCCAATAAGAAAAAGTCTTTATCCTCTCCTTCGAGTCGTGCTCTCTTCAGAGAACTTAGTCATTAAAATCTCGCGATACGTTACAAGAAGAATTGGGGGGAACCCTCAGAGAATTTAATAAGCCTCTCAGAATCCTCCGCGCCACTATAGAATAACTCGGAGAGTACAGTAGTATAGAAAAAACTACTGCAAGTAACAAATCCGTCGCTGCCTCCTAACCAGAACCCCCGTCGACTTCGAACCAACGCAGGCCATAGTCGGAGGGGTTAACACACACACACATATAATATATATATACACATGCACACACACACATATTTATATATCTATATATATATCACACACATACATATGCATATATATAATATATATATATATATATATATATATATTATATATATTATATATATATATATATGTATATATATATATACACACATATATATATATATATAATATATATATATATAATATATATATATATATATATATATACACATATATACACATATATATATAATATATATATAATATATATATATATATATATATGTATAGAAATTATTTCACGAAAGTAACACGTGAAAGATATTTATGATGAAAAGAACCACGAAGGAAAGGAAACAGAATGGTGCTCAAGTGCTTTCGTCTAATGACATCCTCAGGAACACTAAAGTAAATAAAGAGTTCGAGACTCTATATTGTTCACAAAAAAAAATATATATACATATAATAAATATAGAAATAAAAATTGTGGGAGGAGCATACAAATTTGTAAGGAAAACTACCAATTTTAGCACTTTGCCCTTCTTTTCTAAATCCGTTCTGAACGAATTCAAAACAACAGGATCAAGTGGATTGTTTACAACCAATTTTATAGATAACGCTTGAATTATATATAGGTCACAAAAAATAAAAAATAAAAATAAATTGTAAAATAAAAATTGTAAGAGGAGCATACAAATTTATAAGGGAAAAACTACCAAAGTTTTAGCACTCTGCCCTTCTTATCTAAATCCGTTCTGAACGAATTCAAAACAAGATCAAGTGGAAAAAGACCCTGGCTCATGTTAAAATTATTTGCAAGTTGAATAATAGCAGACTCAAGAATATTTCTATTAACAATTTGCTAGAGTGAAACAAAACTGAAGCATTATTCCAATCAATACAGTGGGATAACTCTGACAAATTGATAAAAAGGGGCACTGGACGACTGTCCCGTTCTAACGGAATATTGATGCTGTTTTATACGCGTGTGCAAATCCTTTCCCGTCTGACCAATGTAAAACGAATCACATTGTTTACAACCAATTTTATAGATAATGCCTGAATTATTGGTAGGGCTATTTTTAACTATGATATTTTTCACAATCTTTTCATATGAAAATACTACATTAATATTCAAAAGTTTAAATACATTAGCAATGCCTAAAAAGCTTGGAAAATATGGAAATACTAAAATATTCTTTGACAAAGAGCCAGGGTCTTTTTCCACTTGATCCTGTTGTTTTGAATTCGTTCAGAACGGATTTAGACAAGAAAAGCAAAGTGCTAAAACTTTGGTAAGGGGTTCCGAAAAACCTTAGCCCCCCCCCCCCATTTGCAGCTTACATGTTTACTTATCTACAGAAGCTAAGGCTAACAAAGACCCTAAGATCCACTCTAAGGCTAGCCCGAGAGAAAGGAAAGAGTAGGGGGTTAAGAGAAGAGAATAAGGGGTTAAGTAAGGAGCAACACCTATCATTCGTGGGTTAACATTCATTCAGAAAAAGAGGAAAAAAGTCTCACCATCATCATCCGCCGGCCACTGCCGACAATTCAGAAAAATAGTCGAAGAAAATAGGAGAGGGGTGAAAGATGAAAAGAAGTAAAATAAGAACGCTTACAAACCATGCAAACACAGTCTTAACTCACTGTCATACCATGCAAACTACAAACATGCAAGTAAAGAGAGTTACAGACATGCAAGAAAGGAGATAAGAAAAAAAAAAAAAGTAGGTACAGTTAAACAAAAAGTGGGTTAGTTTACGCTACGAGCTACATCTACGTTCGTGTTAGTCTAATTTTTTTTTTTTTTTTTTGCTGGCATCACACGCTGGCATGTCACAAGCTGGCATTCATCGTCAACAGACTCATCCTCGAGCACCACCACCAGAGTTCCTGTTGTTAACTTTCTTTTTTAATTTTAAACAACGTTAATACTTTTAAAATGTCTGTCAAGACGGTTCTTAAACATATTAACGCTGGTAGAATGAACGACTGACGCGGGAAGATTATTCCATTTATCAATTACTTTAAACGTAAAGAAGTTTTTAGCGATATTGGTAATGAAACGTCTGCCACGCAACTTAAATCCGTTATTGCGAGTATTACTATTATCGAAAGTGAACAATTTATCAAAATTTACGTTATCGATGTTATTAACGATTTTGAAAACTTCAATAAGCTCCCCCCTTAATCTCCTAGTTTCGAGTGAATACAGGTCTAACTCTTTAATCCTATCTTCATAAGGCTTATTGCGCAATGACGGAATAAGTTTCGTGGCAAGACGCTGAACCCTTTCTAACCTATCAATATCCTCACGCAACGGGCACCAAAACTGAACGGCATATTCTAAATGAGGCCTGACTAGGGACTTGTCAAGGGGCAATATAATATCCTTCGATTTAAATTCGAAATTACGCGCTATGAAGCTTCACATCCTATTAGCTTTTGCGCAAGACTCCAGGCACTGGTTCCTAACCTTTAAATCTTTAGTTACGCGTACGCCTAAATCTACTTCCTCGTCAACGCTCGCTAACTCCCTATCATCCATCGTGTACGCATAATTATTGTTGCGAGAACCTATATGCAAAACTTTACATTTGTCTACGTTAAATTGCATCTGCCACTTATCTGTCCACTCCATAATCCTATTTACATCGTCTTGAATCCTATTTCTATCGTCCTCGTTAACAACCTTACCGCCTATTTCAGTATCGTCCGCGAATTTTGACACGTTAGTAGTCAATCCTACATCTATGTCGTTAATGTAAATTACGAATAGCAATGGGCCTAACACTGAACCCTGTGGGACACCGTTACCTACATCTAACCACCCCGATTCACTACCATTAACTACGACCCTCTGTCTCCTAGCACGAAGCCATTCTTCTAACCAATTAGCTACCTGACCGCATATACCGTGCGCTTTAACCTTCGCAATTAGTCTCCTATGCGGAACTGTATCGAACGCCTTTTTAAAATCTAAATAAATAACGTCAGCTGCTCTATGCCTATCGTATTCGCGCACTACTTCGTTATAAAATTCTAACAAATTAGTTAAACAAGACCTATGGCGTCGAAACCCATGCTGACTACTATTAATCAAATCTCTACTTTCTAAGTGATCGATAATATGATCCCTAACTACGGATTCCAAAAGTTTACCGACAATTGACGTTAAGCTAATGGGCCTATAATTGCTAGCTACCGCGCGGTCGCCTTTTTTAAAAATAGGCGTGACGTTTGCTAATTTGAAGTCTTCAGGAATAATCCCCGTTTCGAGTGACTGATTAAAAATCTTCGTTAAGGGGCCTACGATAACTTCTTTCAAATCTTTCAAATGTCTGGGATAAAAAGCGTCAGGGCCTGGAGCCTTGCTAACTTTTAGCCTATCGATATAATGCGCAATCTCAGCCTCGTAAACAGTTATTTCATCCAAAATAGTCTCGCTAATAAATGGAACGATATCGTTCACGTCGGGGACATTATTTACGTCTTCTACGGTAAAAACTGTCGCAAAAAAGTTATTGAAAATACCCGCCATCGCCTGAGCGTCAGAAGCCAAAGCGCCATTAACATCCACTAGAGGGCCTATGTTATTTTTTACCGGCTTACGATTATTAACGTATTCAAAAAACTTTTTTGGATTATGTTTACTATCCGCAGCTATAAGTATCTCTAAATTACGCTTAGCTTTCCTAACTGATCTTTTAACCTGACGTCTAAGCTCGATATATCTATTAAAGTTAGCTACCTGGCCATTGCGCTTGTTAAGTCTATACGCTCTATTACGCTCGTTTATGAACTCGCCTACTTCCCTAGTCCACCACTTCGGCCTACCACGATTTCTAACGCGCTTGGGCCTACGAGGAATAAACTCCATTTCAATATTCCTAAAACTTCCTTTAAACGCCACCCAACGCAAATTTGTGTCATTACCCATAAATAAGTTATCCCAGTCCACTACTCTCATCCTATCAGCAAAACTATCAAAATTAGCCCTACGAAAATCAGGGACTTCTATTACGTTACTATCCTGAGTGTTTTCTATCAATAACTTAAACCTAAGAATTTGATGATCGCTACATCCTAAACTCTCGCCTACTTCTAAACCTTCGACTATATTCTCGCCGTTCGTCATCACCAAATCTAAGATATTATCACAGCGCGTTGGTTTGGTAACTATCTGTCGTAAACAGTTATCGTCCATAAACTCAACCAGTCTCAAACCCTCTTCATTACCCGTAAAATTCTCGTAATTAACATTAGGGCAGTTAAAGTCTCCGACAATTATACTATTCCGATTGTCAATAAAATTACCAAGAAGTGAGTAAAATCTAGTATCTATATCGAGGGGTTGAACGGGAGGTCTATAAACAACAACAAAATTAAAACTAATACTACGCGCCCTAACTTCAACACAGATCGCATTAATTGCTGCCGGAAAATCTAACTTAATCTCGATAGCCCTAAGGGAATTACGAATGTACAGCAAAACGCGCCTCCAAATCTATGTAACCTATCATTAGTAAAGAGTTTAAAACCCGGTATATCAAGTTCCCCCAACAAGTCCCGAGTCACGGTATTTAACCAAGTTTCAGTGATAGCAACTATATCATAGTTGCCGGAATAAATTACCGCCTTAAATTCATTTAATTTATTTCTAATACTACGCGCGTTGCAATAAAAGACGTTTAAGTTATTTTCTACCACGGGCCCGCGTTTTAAACTATTTATCACGTCGGGCCCGCGTTTCCCGGACCCACAACGTTTAAAGAAGGCTTCGACCTATACAGCTTTCGCACGTTTTCGTCTATTAACCTACCTAGCCTAGCATTACCTAGTTCATTAAAATGCACCCCCATCTTTTATAAAAAGGCTAGGATCATTGAATTCGGACCACAGCTTTACGAAAGGTACACTTTCCTCAGCACAAATCTCTTCTAATTTGTTATTCAAAAATATTGTTTTGGACGTAATTCTAAGACCCAAACCGTGCCTAGGGGTAATACCTAGAACTAAAGACCTATCTGACCTCGCCTTCAGGGACCTAATTAACCCCCTATATCTCTCCAAAAGGTCAGGCACTCTCGTATCGGGCCTATACGAGTCGTTGCCTCCTACCATCGTCACCAACATTGAGTGACGGGAAGCAACGTCAACCCTATCCACTTCGTCTCTAACTCTGTCAACCCTGGCCCCTGGGAGACAGACCCTCCTCCTATTGGTTGGATTCCGTTTAACGAACTCTTTGTCCATGTGGCGCACTAAATAGTCCCCAATTAAAATAGTTTCCCCCTCATTCACGTCCCTTTCCAAATGGGCGAAAGGGTTCGAAACCTCGATAGGGGGGGGGATTCCTATCACCTAATGCACGCGGCCTAGCTCCACCCTTAACCTCTCTAAATCCCTCGCTATCTACTACTCTCGGACTAACCTTAACCTCTTCCTCAACTCTATCTAACCTTCCCGACAAGCTACCTAAACTAGAAACTAAGTTACGCACCTCACCCTTCAAATTACTAACGTCTTCAACGTTAGTATTGGTTCGGCTTCCGTCAACCGTAGGAGACAGCTAAATGCATGAAATCATCCACATCCCAATCTTCAAGATAATGGGCAAACCACATTCTGTCATCGATGTTAAGTTGAGTTTTCCTTGGCTTTGGAAGTTCATGCCAAGGCTTTACATCGAAATAGTTTTTAGTGATTATAAAAATATATAAAATTCTTTATTTATTGCAGGTATTAAAATTACTCTAGCTGATGAAGTGATAACATAATGGCTTCTCAATTAATTGGTGATTCGGAGAGTCAACGTGTGATAGATCGCATACGAGCAATAACATTTCGGGAAGCTCGTGATGCTGGAGCCACCTTTATAACACGTTCATGGGTTGCCAAAAAGTTGCGTAGAAGTGAGGACTTCGTCAAAAGAAATTGGAATAAAACTTTGGATGAATGTGAAATGGATACAACCAAATCTGGGCGCCCAAATTTGCCACTCTCTCAGGAAACAAAGGACATCATTGAAAGCGGTACGCGTAAGCGGAAAAACAGCTGTGCTAAACTTTCTAGAGAGATCGAAGTGTTGAGAGGAAAGATCGTTAGTGGTGAGATCATTCGACTGTACCGTCATAGGCAAGGTTTAAAGCCTTGGCATGAACTTCCAAAGCCAAGGAAAACTCAACTTAACATCGATGACAGAATGTGGTTTGCCCATTATCTTGAAGATTGGGATGTGGATGATTTCATGCATTTAGCTGTCTCCGATGAATTTTTTGTTTACGT
>JAJOZX010004780.1:112500-117500 GCA_023014485.1 Bathynomus jamesi | reverse complement strand
CCATTCTGGCAGATGGCTAGGATCAAGACAATGACCAAGTACAACGCAATGAAGCTCTTCATGAAACTACATGAGAAACATCGTGCTCTGGTGAAAAGCAAAGGAAGAGCAAGTAACCCTGGAGGAAAAAGAGGAGCATTTGTACTGGAATTAGACAGCCTGTTCGATATAGGAGCTCCAGATGCAATCCAGGAAATACAGAACAACAGACTGTTATCCAGAGAGAAGAAAGATGAGGATATTAGGTTCTACGAAGACCAAAAGACTGAGAGGAAAGGTCATATGTCTGGTCATGACAAGATTTTTGAGACAAGATCCCTGCAGCAAGCAGCGAGGAATGAAAGACTGCAGCATAGAGAAGAACAAGGTAAAACTAATTACTTTGAACGTTTCAAAAAGTTTTAAGTTTTACTCCATTGCGATATTTAGCATGTACTTAACAATTACTGTCTTAACATGTTGTACTATTTTACAGCTGCAGCAGAACAAGAGGCAGTTGTTCATGTGGATGACATTACCTGGGGTGACTCAACTGACAACGACGCTAACACAGAGGACATGGATTACCATCAGCCTCGTCCTGGATGTTCTCACCATCAAGACACTGTGACTAGTGTGACTTTGACGTTTCCAAGGAAGGTCATGGAATGTGATGTCATCTGCAATACAGCTGATCGTCTTGGTTTATCAGACAATCAAGTTACTGCCATGGTTTCTGCCACCTTGAAAGCTGGAGGGGCTCATCTGGATAACTTCGTCATCTCAACCTCAACAACACGTCGCAACAGAATGCTGTCCAGGTATAATATCAGCCAGAGTCACATGTCCAAGTTTTGTGAAAACCCCCCACAGTACGCTGCCTTACACTGGGATGGAAAGTTGCTCAAAGATGTCTTGGGCAGTGAACCTGGATACCTCAGAGACTTTAGCTGTGCTAGTGTCTGGTCCACCTTCATACACTGAAGGAAAGTTATTGGGAGTACCTGTCATCGACAATTCTTCTGGCACAGCTCAGGCTGAGGCTTCAATGGATTTACTGGAGACATGGGAACTTACGGATAATGTTACTGCCCTTGTTTTTGACACTACATCCAGTAACAGTGGAGTTCACAGAGGAGCTGCCAAACTGCTAGAGAAAATACTGAACAAACAGGTGTTTTATCTGGCCTGTCGACATCACATCCTGGAAATCCTAGTAGGAGCAGTTTGGGAGAAGCTGTTTGGGAAGGTGAAGGGGCCAGATAATCCCTGGTTTGAGCATCTGAAGGATGTTCGGACGGACTTGTCCAAGGAAAACCCAAAGATGCTGGCTATCAACAGCAATGGCTGAAGGAAGAAGAAGAACAGTGAAGAAATACTCCAAGACATTCTAACAGCAGAAAGGCTTCCAAGAGCCGACTATAGGGAAATGGCTGAACTGACAGTCATTGTTCTTGGAGGAACGCCTCCTCGAGGTATTCACTGGAGTCGACCAGGCGCCATTCATCAGGCCAGATGGATGGCCAGAAACCTGTACTCCATGAAAATGCTGATGTTTGCAGATCAACTTGAGTACGACGAAGACACTGTATCAAAGCTGGAAAGACTCAACACCTTCCTTGCGCTGTTCTACACTCCTGTATGGATGATGTCAATGTCTGCTGCAGATGCTCCCGGAATGATCTAAGTCTAATCCAGGACATGTTGAAGTACAAGAAAATGACCCAGAGCTTGCTGATGCAGTACTTAATAAGATGGAAAACCACAAATGGTACCTGACGCAGGAAGTCGTGCATTTGCCCTGTTCAGCAGTAGATTGAGTGACACATTGAAGCACGACATTGCTGCCCAGTTACATGCCACTGAGAAGCCAGACAGCTTCAGAACAGGAAAGCCTCTATTCCAGAGAGTCACAGCTAAGACCACCCTGGTTGATCTCATTGGCCCAGAATCACATTTCCTGCTGGACACACTGAACATTGGATCCGAGTGGCTTCTGGAACCTGTCACGTCTTGGCCACAGAATGAGGACTACAGAAAAGCGTTGGACTATGTTAAGAATCTGAAAGCGGTGAATGACATTGCTGAACGTGGTGTCAAGATGATGAGCGACTTTGCAAATGTCATAACAACAGATGCCAAGCAAAGGGACTATCTCCTTCAAGCTGTGGAGTTCAACAGACGCCGCTTTGACAGCTTCAAGAAACAAACTCTCAACAACTGACTGTGTAAATGTCATTATGAAATTAATCATCATGTAATGCTTTCACTTCTTGATCGATTAGACTGTGACAAAATGTTAATCTCAAATTTGTGTCATGAATAAGGCGCCTTGTCTGCCTTGAGTGTGAGAAAACGAATTTTGTGATATTTCTGAAATCTTTGTATGTACCAATGTGCCATTTCTTGTTCCAAGACTATCATAATTGTATAAGTTAGAAAGAGGATTAAAAACACTTTAATTTGGTGCCTATTTTGTTGCTCTATCTTGTTTAGATAAAAAGTTATAGTGCAAAACATGATTCAAGGGACCCCGGAACTGGTGCTTTTGGCCGATTTCAAGGCAGAAAACTTAAAGCTCCATGCGGCAATGCTTCCCAACAACCTAGGTCAAAATGGTTGTGATTTTCGGCCTTTTCAGGTCAAAAAGCATGGGAAAAAGTACAGAAACCTATGAAAATAAGAAAAAGTTGATTTTTGAACAGGGCTAGGAAGACATAGATGAAAGAAAAGAAATAATTAAAAGTTGTGAAGTAGTCCAACGGTCCAACGAGCGAAATGATAAAAAGATAATAACTAAAAACGTAGAAAATAAACAGACCAAGAAAAATAATAATAATGCCAAAATTAAGAACTTTAAAAATAATAAGAAACGAAGCAGAAGCGTAGAAAATATCGTATGTAAATACTACGCGAAAGGAAACTGCAGATATCGAGATGGGCAATGCATATATGCACATACCACATTATGCAAAACGCATTACACAAGTGGATACTGCAAATTTGATAAGAAATGCACGTTCCACCATCTTACGGTCTGCAACACTTATGCAAGATATGGGAGTTGCAAATACGAAAAAAAATGCCGATACCACCACCCTCAAAGGAACGCAACAAGTGAACAGAAAAAACGAACATCAAAGAAGAGTGCCAATTTTTTAGACGCAGACAACACATTTCAGCTGCTAAATACCATCCAGCGATTACAAAACCAGCTGACAAATATAAATATAGGAATCCGAGAGCCGGACAGAAGGTACCAACAAAGGCACTTCATGCGCTATCGGGACAACAGGTACGACAAAGATAAAAAGAGGTAAATTCTCGGAGGACTACAAGGCAACGAAACCGGCAGCCCCATTGGAAAACAAATCGGAACCACCTGTATGCGAAAAAGAAAGAGACAAAATAAAAATAATCCTAGCCAACATACAGGGCCTTAAATCAAACCATTCCACGAACAAAGTTGTATACCTGAAAGGACTCATGCAAGAAGCCGAGCAGACTTTGCATGACTCACGGAAACTCATCTAAAGGACTGCCAGGCGAACTGTGAAAATTGTGAGTCCTGTATTGAAAAAAAGAAATACAAATTGACAATTATAACATCCTCCGAGCCGACAGAACAGTGAGACGTAAAGGAGGATGTGCTATTTACACACGCGAAAGGCACATAGCAGAAATGGCTATAAATACATCAAACAACTACGTAGAATGTATAGCAGCAAAAATTGAAAAATTAAATATGGTACAGTACTAATTGTAATGTACAGACCCCCAAACACGCCAACCTCAAAATTTTCAGATTCCATTACAGAGGTAAGAAACTTGGTAAAAGATCTACACTCTCCAACCCCAAATGTTTTTCTCTGTGGTGATTTTAATTTCCCATTCATGAAATATAAAAGGATAGGAAAAAATATATGTATACACCAGGACAAGGGGGGCACACGAGAAGACCAGGAGCAGGTAAAAGTGCTACTAGTTCTAGCTGATGAATTTATGTTAACGCAAGAAATAACAGAAAACACAAGAAAAACAACTACCTAAATTTCGATTCACAAACAACAGTAATCTAATTGATAATGTAGAAATATCCCCATCTATGATATCGGACCACAACATCATTGAAATAACAACTAATATAAAGGCAACAGGAAAGGAAAGAACACTCACAACAGAAAGAAGCAAATTCGAAATTTTCAATTTTCACTCCAAAGCTATAAACTGGGAAAATGTGACATCCAGTATGGAGGTAATAGATTGGAAAACCATTTTCGAGGCCAAGACAACGGAGGAGATGCTGATGGCATTAGAGGAGAAGACGTTAGAAATTGTGGAAAAACATGTCCCAAAGATACAACAAAGAGGAAAGAGAAGCAGGTTCGAAAGACAAAAGAGGGCATTGTTTCGAAAGAGAAAAAGAGTGACTGCAAAATTAAGTAATTGTAAAGATAACAACATCAGAAAAATATTAAATGATAAACTGCAAAGTATCGATGTCGTCATACAGGAACTAATCGAGAAGCATACAGAAAAAGAAAAAGACTACGTTATAGAAGCGATAAAGGCTAACTCAAAGTACTTCTATAATTTTGCAAAAGGAAAGTCAAAAAACCATGCGACTATCGGACCTTTAAAAAATGAGAACAGTGATTTATCTGATGATCTAACAGAAGTATCTGAAATATTAAGAGCTCAGTACGAATCATCTTTCAGTATCCCAAAAACTGACAAATTGATATGCGATAGAAACGCGTTCTTTGAAGAACCACAAGGGAAAAGTATAACGGATTTCAACTTTACGACGGATGATATTACACAAGCCATAGGGAAACTAAAAACACACTCAGCGGCAGGACCGGATAAATGGAATGCCACACTGATCAAAAACTGCAAGAATGCAATCGCTGAGCCCCTATACTGGATATGGAGACGATCACTAGACACGGGAGAAATACCGGGCATCCTGAAGAGCGCGAACATAGTCCCAACATATAAAGGAGGAGATCGATCCGAAG
>JAJOZX010004780.1:95000-107500 GCA_023014485.1 Bathynomus jamesi | reverse complement strand
TGTTCAATTACAACAGCTTAATGTTAATTTCCACTAGAAAATAAATGTTTATTTTTATTGTCAATACAAAATTTACAAACGAAAAATTAAATATTTGATAAAAATTACATCGAAAGGCGAACGTTTGTTGACGTTTTAGTCATCAGTTTGTTGAGCATAGCCAGCTGGCTGCAACTGACATTCCAAGTCTTGTTCACTTGACACTTGATACATGAGGTATGTTTCATTAAATAATTATGATAAAGCATAAAGTGCTGGTGTTTATAACAATATCATGGTACTTATACCAGTGTCCAGTAATTTTTGACAATGTGGTATCATAGTGATGTTTAAGTGTTTATAAATGCATCGTCGTGGTTATAATACCTGGTAAATGCATCGTCGTGATGTTATAATAAATGCATTGTCGTGATTTTATAGAAACTCATGTTTATGAATGGTGGTCCCTGTGACTACTGGTTATCAGTAAAAAGACACAGGAAAGTCACACTTTGCACTAAACTTTAGCCTTGACTTTTTTCCTACAACCATGACTACTGAAGTAACGATGATGTGTATGACTGAGTGAGTTTTTTATGATGACTATGTCGTGATCTTACGATGGTGGTGATATGACGGCATGATTTTTTTTAATGCAACTACATGGTGATGTTAAGACAGAGAGGGTGATGATGTGACTGCATGGAGATGTGTTAATGCTTACATGCTTAATATAGTAAACACCGTTTCAGATTTACATGAACAACTACAGTAATATTCTATATTGAATTAGTACTAATGCTTATTGGCTTAGCCAAGTTCAACAATTTTACAATTCCAGTGGAGTATCATTGTATATTTAATATGTTGTTAATGCTTACTGCTTATTAAATAATATCATCAATTATAATAGCTAGCGTTATACCATACTATATTGAATTAGTGTTAAAGCATTGGCATTGATAATTAATTGTCTCTGCTTGTCTTGGTTGATAATCTGATAACTCAATGGGTATCTGGTTGGAAAAAGTTTGAGAACCACTTGTTTGAAGCTTTTCTGTTGTAATAAATTTGTTTTACTTCTTTATTTACTAGATATACTGTTAATTTTCATTTTGTCAGTGGTCTAGTCCGAAAAAGGATGCCAGGAAAGATGGCAAAGGATGCTGGTCTCACATTGCCAGAGGAAGTAAAAAGGGCTATGTTTGAATGTCTTGATCGCTTTCATCAAGAATTGGAGATTCGTTCTAAGGCAATGGATCAAATTCTGTCAATCTTAGCTGTTATTCAGCCAACCACTTTAGTTGTTGAAACAGAAGAACTTCGGAAGTATATTCCAAATTTGATTCAGATTTTCGATGAATTCTCTGATGAAGATATCAGTGTGGAAATTGGACGACTTCGGAGGCATTTGGAAGCTGCCAAAATCAGCGTTGAAGAGGCAAAGAAATGGACAGCATTGCAGTTTCTGGAGTTTATTGTGAAATGGGATTTTTGTGAATCTTTGCCAAGCTTGTCACTGTGTTTGAGATTCTTTTTGACTGTCTGTGTGTCTATTGCTTCATGTGAAAGAAGTTTTTCCAAATTGAAATTGATAAAAAATTTCTTTCGCTCGACCATGAGTCAGACAAGATTGACAAATCTGGCTTTACTTTCAATTGAACATGAATATGCAAAGAAGGTGAATTTTGATGAGGTCATTGATCAATTTGCAGAAATTAAGACTCGAAAGCAGAGACTGTGAATCCTCTCTATTTACCTGTGAAGAATAGGCTGAGCGTTGAGACTGGATTTCCTGTGTTTTTTGTATAAAATAAAATGCAGTATTACCTGTTCACTGAATTTTTAATGTCCTGCATTTTTCTTATTTCCAATTTGCTTATGAAAGTACTGTACTGTTTAAAATTCTACTTGCAAGCACAATATATTTTTCTGTGTGTTTAAATTTTAAAATTATTTATGGGGAATGCCAAAGGAAGGATCCGCCCCGGGTGCCAAATACTTTAGGTACGCCCCTGATGTAGTGTATTTAGATTTTCAAAAAACGTTTGACACCGTACCGCACAAAAGACTCATTGAAAAAACTAAGGCTTATGGAATCAGGGGTGTGGTAATGAATTGGATAGAAGAGTGGTTGCGAGGTAGGAAACACAGGGTGGTCGTTGATGGGGCGGAGTCGTCCTGGGCTAATGTAGCGAGCGGCGTTCCTCAGGGTTCTGTATTGGGCCCCTTGCTTTTTCTTATATATCACGTTGTAACGTAAATTCTGCTCGATTAGAAAATGGACGATAGATAACACTGGGGAACAAATTTCAAATTTTTGTCTACTGAATTAGATTTGACAGTTACTTCTAGGTAATTCGGGTGCGCTGAGCACGAATTTTTACTCGGTTTTGCTCTATCAGGTCCTGATTTTGCTCAACACCCCTCCTCTTTCGTCGTATTCATAAAAAGGTTTTTTTCTCAATACTCGCTGTCTTTTTGCAGTTACACATTATGCAACTAGGTTTTTATCTAGGTATTTGTACCTATTGTTATGGTATTGTTGTATTATGTATATTTTTATATGTAACACCCTAAAAATATTTTTAATTTTGTCATTTTTAACCCATTTTAATATTAGTAAATTAAGCTAAAAATATCATAGAATTCTAAAATTTTCTCGAGCGTTCCTGTTCTCTGTAGAGTATTCTAGAGGGACAACTAAAATATATAAAAGCGACTCGTTTCCAGAGTTAATCAGTCAATTCAATCAGTCAGTCAGTCAGTCAGTCAGTTGAGTTAGTTAATTAAGTTTGGGCATTAACATAATTTTGAATTGGCATATGATTTAGTGAGTAATTTTGTCATCGTGATTTAATATAGTTGATTTAATTAGACGTAATTTATATTGTACCTACTCATCCGTGTTTCTAGTTTAATTTCATAGATTGTAAGTACCTATTTCATAATAAGTACCTATTTAAACTAATTTTTGTGTTTATATTTCAGATTTTCTTAAATTTATATGAATTAAGGGCTTTAAATACCTTTACAAATTGGCAGAACAATCAAGCAATATGTCATCAAGCACTAGAAAGTTCAAATGCAAAAACAACCCTGATTCCTTCTGTTATATATGTGGAAATTTTACACTTCCACATCAACGAGCAAATATAACTGACTTCGTAAAAAGAGCTTACTTAGCTTATTTTGGCATAAAACTGGGGGACCAAGATAAATCGTGGGCTCCACATAAAGCCTGCACTATATGCATTGAAAGACTGCGACATTGGACGAAGGGTTCGGATTCAAAAATACCTTTTGGAGTTCCGATGGTAAGTTTATGATTTCATAAAACTACGTAATTTAATCACTAGTATACTGTAACTTACCTAAATGTAATTGTAACTTAGGTACATAAACAAAAATTTACAGAAAATGTTTATAAGAATCTCAAATATTGCATAAGGTTGAAACACATAGAAATGTTAAATGTTTGGGTGATAACTTTTGATAAAATTCATAAAAACAAGTCTCTCGTCGCTTTTGTTAACGCTTTACAATTTTTTTTCCATATCAGGTGTGGCGAGAGCCTACTAACCACGAGACCGATTGCTACCTTTGCTTTGTCAAGACTTCGGGCTTCACTAAGAAAAATAAACATTGTATCGAGTACCCAAATTTCGACACCGCGATACGACCTGTGCTACATTCAAATGAGATCCCCATTCCAAAATTTAAGGGTCTGCCAACTCAAGAATTAGTTGAAGATGTTCCTGAAAATATTGTTATGCACTTTGAGGAGTCAGACACCGATTTTGACCCCAGCGTATTTGAAAGTCAAAACGATCCGCAAAAGTTTAACCAGGCCGAGTTGAATGATCTTGTAAGGGATCTAAATTTGCCAAAAAAGGCTGCGGAAATTTTAGCTTCAAGACTTAAAGAGAAAAACTTGCTTACTTCAAACACATACATTTCATTTTACAGAAAAAGAGAAGAAGAACTTGTTAAATATTTTAGAACAGAGGATAGTTTAGTATATTGCTGCGACATAGTTGGTTTGTTAAAGAAGATGGGGGTTGAGTCTTACGATGCAAATGATTGGCGCTTGTTTTTAGACAGTTCGAAAAGAAGTCTTAAGTGTGTGTTGTTGCATAATGGCAATCTATACGGCTCGATACCGATTGGGCACTCAACAAAATTAAAAGAAAAGTATGAACATATAGAAAAGGTTTTAAATCTTATCAAATATAGGGAGCACGAGTGGATCATATGTGTTGACTTAAAAATGGTTAATTTTCTGCTAGGACAACAAGGAGGGTATACTAAATATCCCTGCTTCCTTTGCTTATGGGACAGCAGAGCCAAGGAAGAACATTATTTCAAACAAATCTGGCCAGCACGAACATCACTTACTGTCGGAGAAAAAAACGTAATTAATCCACCTTTAGTGAGCAGAGATAAAATCATATTTCCTCCTCTGCATATAAAACTAGGCCTCATTAAACAATATGTAAAAGCTTTAGATACGAACGGCGAGTGTTTCAAATACATAACTTCAAAATTTCCAAGTTTAAGTTATGAAAAAATCAAGGCGGGAATTTTCGACGGTCCACAAATAAGAACAATGATTAAAGACAGCAATTTTCCTAATGTCATGAATGAACGCGAAAAAAATGGCTGGTTCTCATTCGTGGACTTGATAGAAAACTTTTTAGGCAATTATAGGGCAGATAACTACGAAGAAATCGTAAAAAAACTTTTAAGGGACTACAAAGAGTTAGGTTGCAATATGAGCATAAAAATGCATTTTTTGAATAGCCATCTTGACCAATTTCCAAGTAATTTAGGTGATGTAAGTGACGAACAAGGGGAGAGATTCCACCAAGATATCAAAATTATGGAGGAACGGTACCAAGGCCGCTGGGATTCCCACATGATGGCTGATTACTGCTGGTGCTTGAAAAGAGACCTGCCATCAACAAGCAAATACGCTAGAAAGTCTTACAAAAGAAAATTTTTGCCACAGTGAAAGCTTCATATCTGTTTGTTTTTTTATTTTAAGTCATTTCTATCGTTATAATGTAATTTTACTGTAGTTTGAACTGCTTGTATTCATGAAACTTGAAAAAAAAATTTAACACATGACTTAATTTTTTAGTCCTAATTTGAAAAATCTGGAAAATGGCACATAGGCTGTCGACAAGAATCAGGACCTGATAGAGCCAAACCGAGTTGAAATTCGTATTCAGCGCACCCAAATTACCTAGAATCAAGTGTCAGATATCATTCAATAAAATACGTGTTGCCCAGTGATAATAGAATAACCTCAAGATAATGTGAAATAGTTTTAGAAATGTTGCAAAATACAAGCAGCGACAGGTTCACACATGTTTTATCACGATACAGAATGACTTATGCTAGTGTAGGCTTAGGCTAGTGTTGGATTAGGCTAATGAATATTTTCTCTGGTGTTTTTCATACAATTACAAAGCCACCCCTACAATATTACAGTAATTGAAAAAACATGGAGCCCACGAAAGAGCATATTCGACATGTGATGCTGTATGAGTTCCATAAAGGATCTAACGCTAGTGAATCCGCAACATTCAAAGAGTTTATGGAAATGATGTTGTGAGCGAATGGATGTGTAGGAGATGGTTTGAGAAGTTCAGAAATGGAGACTTCAGTCTGAAAGATTATCAACGAACAGGACGACCAAATGAGTTAGATGAAGAGTTGCTGAAAGCAACAGTGGAGGAAAACCCAACGGTAACTGTAAGAGAACTTGGCCTGCAACTCGGCGTTAGCCATATGACCATTCATCGTCATTTGAAGCTGTTAGGAAAAGTAGTGAAGGTTGGAAAATGGGTTCCGCATGATTTGTCACAAGCGAATCTTCAACATCGAATCGATATTTGCACATCACTGCATTCTCGGCAACTGCAGGCACCGTTTTTGAATCGGATCGTCACTGGATGAAAAATGGGTCCTCTATAACAATATTAAGCGTCGACATCAGTGGCTTAGCCGTGAAACAAAGCCTGAACCTCAGCCAAGGAATGGACCCCATCCAAAGAAAATTTTGCTATGCGTTTGGTGGAATATGCAAGGAATTATTCATTTTGAGCTTCTGCCAGATAACCAAACAATCACAGCTGAAGTCTACTGCCAACAACTCCAACGATTGAAGATGGCATTACAAGAAAAACGTCCTGCATTAATTAATCGCAGAGGTGTTCTATTCCACCAGGATAACGCGCGCCCTCCCACTGCTCGAATCACCACCGCCCAATTGGAGGCATTTGGTTGGGAAAAAATGCCTCATCCACCTTATTCTCCGGACATCGCACTTTCAGACTACCATTTATTCAGAAGTCTGCAACGCCACCTAGATGGACAAAAGTTGCAATCCAGGGAAGCTATCGAAAACGAAGTGATCACTTTTTTTAACTCGAAACCAAGGGATTTCTTCGAACGTGGCATAAAAAAAACTTTTCTACAGGTGGGAGGAGGTTATAGAAAAAGAAAGGAATTATATTGATGATTAATTTGTCATTATGTCTTTTAATTTTTGTGGTGAATAAACTAAAAATTCAAGCAAATTTGTCCTTATAAGTCATCTAATTTTTGTTCTGAATGAACTGAAAAACCGAACAGAATATATGTTCCAACCTTATATATTAACGATGTAGATGTCGGCCTACTCGCCTAGTCAGTACAGTTTCAAAGTTTGCGGATGACACGAAGTTAGGTGGTAGGGCGATTAATGACGAAGATAGAGGTAAAATCCAGAATGATCTGAATAAAATCGTTGATTGGTCAGTCACATGGCAAATGAGATTTAACGTCGATAAGTGCAAACTTTTACATATAGGTTCGCGCAACGGCAATTTTGCGTATAGTATGTCAGGGAAGGAGTTAGCAAGCGTAGAGTAGGAAAAAGATTTAGGAGTTATAATCACTGGTGATTTAAAAGTGGCGAAACAAAGTACAGCAGCGGTCAATAAAGCGAACAAACTGCTCGGTTTTATAGCTTGGAATTTTGAGTACAAATCGCGCGATATTATTGTTCCTCTTTATAAATCATTAGTTAGACCCCATTTGTAGTCCGCGATCCAATTTTGGAATCTGCATATGCGAAAAGATATAGACAAAATCGAAAGAGTTCAAAAACGAGCAACTAAGATGATTCCGTCGCTTAGGTCGAAGTCGTACGAGGATAGGCTTAAGAAGTTAAAATTGACTACACTCGAGACTAAGAGGGTAAGGGGTGATCTAATCCAGGTTTTTAAAATTATGAGTGGGTTCGATAACGTAGATAGAGATAGCTTTTTCGAAATATCTCAATATAATAGGACTAGAAATAACGGGTGTAAGTTGACAAGTAGAAGGTTCGAGACAGCAGTTGCCAAAAACTTTTTTACGCATAGCTGGAATAGTTTGCCGGTAAAAGTAATTAGTAGCACTTCTATAAACATGTTTAAAAATCGATTAAACGCATATGTTGATAGATTGGGTATAGTTTAAGGTAGTAAAATTAAGCTTTGTGGTTCGGAACCCACGTAAAATTGTAGGTCCTCTCCGCCACCACGGAAGACATGCACAATACACAATTACGAACACAGTTAGGTCGACCAGCCATGAGTGAATCCTCGGGTCTTTGTTGTTCTGAAACATTATAACAAACATTTTATATATATATATATATATATATATATATACACAATCTTGTAAAAATTAATTGAAACATAGTCCCTATTTCTTTAAATTGAGACATTTCAATATTTTTTCTTTTTTAGGTGACTTTTTTTATGAAGGAATGTGCAACAATTGTTTGCACGTGTTCTTTATGCAAATATTAAATCACAAATCGACTCTTTGTAATCAGTGTTGCCTAAGATAGCAACGAGGGTGGACGTGTTTCAATTTGTGTCGGATTGTGAATTCTTTAACTTTTAACATAACAATGGATATTACGTCCAGAAAACGTTCGTGGATCGTAACTTTATCGGAATACACTCCAATAACTCTTAGAAAAATTGCAAAACAATGTGAGGTTAGCGAGGCAAGTGTTAGCCGAATTGTGAAAGCCTACCGAGAAACTGGATCTTTTTCTCCTCGACGGAGGAACATATGTGGCCGAAAACATAAGACAACAAAGAGGGATGACAGAATTTTTTTACAAAAAAGTCTAAAAACACCTAAACTTACTGGTAATGAACTACAAAAGGAATTGTCAGCTGCTGGAATTAACGTTTGTTCCAGTACTGTGAGACGATGTCTTTTGGATGCTGGACGTCCCGCAAGAAAGCCTCTCCGTAAACAACTTCTTACGAATGCAATGAAAAAGAAACGTGTTCCTTGGGCTAAACAATACTAGCACTGGACAAAGGAGCAATGGAGAACCGTCATGTTCACCGGTGAATCGCATTTTGAAGTCCAGGGACAGAGATCCTAGTATGTAAGATCACCCAATGGACCGATTCGCCAGGGCCACATTGAACAACACGTCAAACATCCCGAAAAGGTTGTTTTGGGGTTCTTTTTGTTTTTCCGGACCTATAAGACTGCCAATCACAGGAATGGTGAATTCCGAAAAATACGTGGATATAACTCATACAAAAGTGGCTCCCGACCTTATCAAAGCTTTTCCAGATGGTGAAGGGGTATTCCAGCATGACCTTGCACCTTGTCACGCATCAAAGAAATCAATGAAAGCATTGCAAGATGAGAATATTCAAGTACTTAAATGGCGAGGGAACTCACCGGATTTAAATCCAATAGAAAACCTGTGGGCTATAGTTAAGCAACGCCTGCGAAAATATGACTGCATAATAAAACAAAAGCTCATCAGCGCAATAATTAAAATATGCTAGCATGAGGAAGAAGTTATAAATATTTGCACAACCCTTGTCGATTCCATGCCCCAACGTGTAAAATGTGTTCTTAAAGCTAAAGGAGGCCATAGCAAGTACTAAATCTTAAATATGTTGCTTTTATGTCCAATAAATGGTTCAAATATCAAATAATGTCTTTGTCACCTTGTGTTTCAATAAATTTTCACAAGACTGTGTATATATATATATATATATATATATATATATGTGTGTGTGTGTGTGTGTATACAGTAGACGCCGGATTTAGTGTCCCCGGATATTGTGTCTCGCCTCTCTCTTATAGTGTCTCAAAACTAGGAAACAGTTACTTTTACATGGTAATTGCTATGGATAGAGTGTCTCTACGCTTGTAGTGTCTATTTTCAGCTAGTATAGTCTACTTGGCAGCTCTAATTTACACTTGTATTTGTGATGCTGTGCTGTTTACAGGCTTACTAGATGGCCATGGAAGGAAAATATTTTGTTTTAATGTGAAATGAACATAGTTTTGATGTTTCAGTTGAATTGTAAAAACAGTTTTAATGAGAAATTGCATAATAAAGGTGTTTATGTTGTAAATATATTGATATACAGTACATATTCACTATTTTTAACCTTGCAACCGTCGAGAGACCAAACTGTGGATATAGTGTCTCATTGGATATAGTGTCCTTTTGGCTTGACACCGAGTGGGACACTATAAACGGCGTCTATTATATATATATATATATATATATATATAAATATATATATATGATCTTTTCCGTTTGACTGCCGCCATTGAAACATAATTAAACTCCAGCCTTCTTTAGTTAGCTTTATAAGGCTAACTAACAAAAATATCACTACCTAACCTAACCAATCGTCAAGGTCGTACAGTTGACCTAACGATTGGTTAGGTTAGGTCGTGATATTTTCGTTAGTTAGCCTTATAAGGCTAAGTAAAGAAGACTGGGGGCACTCACCTCTTATGTTTCAATGGCGGCAGTCAAACGGAAAAGATCATATATATATATATATATATATATATATATATATATATATATATATATATATATATATGAACAGAAGGACTAACACAACGGCAAACATTTTCATTTATTTTTGTACTTCAGACGTTTCGACAAATCTTTTGTCATCATCAGTGACTTAAGTCTTAAAACCTTAAAACAAAGTAAAAGTGAAAATTACATCAATACAATATTAAAACAATTAAAACCTTAAAACAAAATGAAAATTGCATCAATACAAAATTAAAATTAAATTAAATTACATCAATAGGTAAATACACAATGTTTACATCGACCTCCATACTTGGCAAAGCCTAAGAGAAAACTGGATCGTCAGAGGATTAGAAGGTATATGTCTATGAGAATCGGTTGGTTAGTTAAAAGAGCTGTAATTTGTAGGATGAAATATTATTGTTAATGGAGGGTTTGTTTCTATAGATGTACAAAGATTCTAAAATTCGGAGTTCTGTGAGGTTATTGGATCTAGTTAAAATTTCAAACTGAGTTTTGTGAAGGGGATGGTTGTTTTCATTACTATGGTTTCTAATTGCGGATTGTGGAGGGCTACTGAGGGGACGGTTGGTACGGACTGACAAGCCCAAATGTTGAGAAAGGCGCACCTCCAGTTGGAGTTGAGTGCTGCCAATATACGCAGCCTTACAGCTGTCGCACGTGTATTTGTAAACAACATTGGGGCATACAGTTTTGGGGAATTCATCTTTGAACTTTAAAAAATTTGATAATTTAAGTGGGTTGACGAAGGCGAATCTAAAATTTATTTGGGGATAACTAGACTTGAGCAGTTTGAACAATTCACCTCGAATACGCAATGATAAATAACCATAAAAAGGTAATTTAATATATCTGGTTTCTTTTTGTACTGTAGTTATGGGGAGTTTAGTATTAAAAGTGTTATTTAAAAATTTCTTTAATTGGTTATCAAATAGATTAGAAGGGTAGTAATTGTTAATAAAGTACTGTCTTAAAAATTTAAATTCTTTGTTTAACGAAAAGTAATCCGAACAAATACAGTAACTTTTTGTTAATAATGTTACTATAGCACTAATCTTATATTTATAAAACATACAACTTAAAAAATAGTAATATTATTGCTGACAATACATACAATTTTTTATTTGCTTCTGGTTCTAATCCAGGAATTCTATACGGTTTACCTAAAGTCCATACGCCAAATTTCCCACTAAGACCTATTCTTTCGGCCTGTGGTACATTCAATTATAATTTAGCCAAATTCTTCGTTCCCTTGCTTTCAAAATTCACCTTTAATGATTATTCTATTAACAACTCGTTTGAATTTGCTAAAGAGATAAAAGAGATCAATCATGCCGATTCTCTTACTATGGCCAGTTTTGATGTCTCGTCATTGTTTGCTAATGTCCCGTTAATTAAAAGAAACATTAAATATCATACTAAATAAGTTATTCACTACTGATAATACTCTTATTAATGGCCTCACTCAGACTCAATTTAAAAACCTTCTCGAAATAGTGTGTTTTGATCATCTTTTCTTATTTAATAGCAACCTTTACAGCGAAATTGATGGGGTAGCTATGGGTTCCCCGTTGAGCCCAACACTAGCAAATGCATTTCTTTGCCATTACGAAGAAATTTGGTTGAAAAGTTGTCCTAGTAGTTTTAAACCCATATATTACAGAAGATACGTGGATGACACTTTCTTAATATTTAACCATCCTTCACACGTAAAACTTTTTCTTGATTATCTTAATAAACAACATAGTAATATTAAGTACACATGTGAAAACGAAACAAATAATAGTTTACCTTTCCTGGATGTTTTAGTTAAACGGGCTCATAATAAGTTCCAAACTTCACTATTTCGAAAACAAACTTTTACTGGCTTGGGAACCAATTATTTAAGTTGTATGTTTTATAAATATAAGATTAGTGCTATAGTAACATTATTAACAAGAAGTTACCGTATTTGTTCGGATTACTTTTCGTTAAACGAAGAATTTAAATTTTTAAGACAGTACTTTATTAACAATTACTACCCTTCTAATCTATTTGATAACCAGTTAAAGAAATTTTTAAATAACACTTTTAATACTAAACTCCCCATAACTACAGTACAAAAAGAAACCAGATATATTAAATTACCTTTTTATGGTTATTTATCATTGCGTATTCGAGGTGAATTGTCCAAACTGCTCAAGTCTAGTTATCCCCAAATAAATTTTAGATTCGCCTTCGTCAACCCACTTAAATTATCAAATTTTTTAAAGTTCAAAGATGAATTCCCCAAAACTGTATGCCCCAATGTTGTTTACAAATACACGTGCGACAGCTGTAAGGCTGCGTATATTGGCAGCACTCAACTCCAACTGGAGGTGCGCCTTTCTCAACATTTGAGCTTGTCAGTCCGTACCAACCGTCCCCTCAGTAGCCCTCCACAATCCGCAATTAGAAACCATAGTAATGAAAACAACCATCCCCTTCACAAAACTCAGTTTGAAATTTTAACTAGATCCAATAACCTCACAGAACTCCGAATTTTAGAATCTTTGTACATCTATAGAAACAAACCCTCCATTAACAATAATAGTTCATCCTACAAATTACAGCTCTTTTAACTAACCAACCGATTCTCATAGACATATACCTTCTAATC
>JAJOZX010004780.1:45000-90000 GCA_023014485.1 Bathynomus jamesi | reverse complement strand
AATCATTGTGACTTCCAAATTAGCACATCAGAATCAGATGAGCCTTCCACGTCTACGGGTCGGGAGCGTCGTAAACTGTCCCCTAGACAAAAAAAAATTGAAAAGGATGAGTTGCCGCCAAAGTACCAGCACATAAGAGAAAGTGTCAGAAAAATAAGGCCCCGAGGTTTACGAAGCAATGGACCAGCTCAAAAGTTCTCATCACATGTCAGATAGTCAAGCTGCAGGAGCCGTTGTGATTGTTGGCAATAAACTATTTGGTCGGAAATGGAAATTTCATGACGAATCACCAGACTTAGTAGACCTAGATACTCTACCACAGTCTAGCAATATTCGACAAGCCGGAAAGAGCATTGAAGCGCTAGCATTGCATGAAATTGCGAAAGAGATCATGCAGTTAGATCAAAAGTCGGTAGTTACCTATTCTGTTGATGGTTCGAAAAAACAGGGAGCTGGTTCTTTCTCGGTGCAGGGAATGACGGTAAATGGAAAATACAGACCTCTCCCGATATTTTCGATTGTTACGGAAAGTAGAGAGAACTTGGCGGATTTGAAAGTTGCCATGTTGAACATACTGGAAGCAGCGAGCGGAGTTAGTTCGAAGGAACTGTTTGAAAAGATAGACTTTGTGATCACTGATCAGACATCCCATAATCTCTCTGTCGAACAAATATTGGCCGAGAAGCTAGAATCAGAACATGCCCCGGATCATTTGTTTTGCAATGTCCACCCAACTCTCATGTTCAATCGAGTGATCACTAAACAATGGACCGAAATAGAAAATGCCATTGGGCGAGATAAAATATATTCCAGCTTTCTCGTTAATGCCACAACTTCATCCTCGAATGTGACCGAACAAGCGCTGGACTGTATAACCAAATTGATAAATCATGACTTTGACCGCAAACCGTGGAACAAAGCCAACGATTTCGACGCTCATATCGCGCCGAAGCGAAACAAATCTGTCATTCTAAAAGATGAACGTTTCAACAGATTGACGTTGACATGTGCCATAACCTTATATCACATTGACGATGTGGGAACATTTCTCGGAAAATTTGAGCATGTGACGAACCAATTGGCCTGCATCGTACGATGCTTCCTCGATCTGGACTTCTTGAGAGTTGTGTACACGGCTGGAGCTCTCATTGGACTTCATTTAGTGGAGCCGTTCCTTTTACTGACGATATCGACCAGTACACATTATTCAAAGCTGATTCCAGCATTCCAACAGTTATACCAAGACCTCTTTTCTACTGATCCGGCTAAACTGTTGGAAGTGGATACGCCGGCATTTGAGTTTGATTTGAGTTTGTGTCTGTTGAAAGATTCCAACAAACACGATATGACGATGATATTTGCAATGCTATCAAAGCTACAGCTCTCCAAATGAGTAGTGAAGTCACAAACGTTTTGGGTATGATATTACCAAAGTTTGCTGAAGGATTTCAGAAAGAAATGGGAGATATCTTTGGATTCAGAGAATTTGATGAATCATGTTCTCTCAAAAATGGACTGTGAAAAACTGGACACGGCGCCAATTCACGACTTGGACTCTGAGTGCAGTGTAGGGTTCATCAACTATGAACTCGGCAGAAGAGGCGCCAAGCACCTCGCGTGGGCGTCGGCAGCGCAGGTCAAAGCTAAATCTCTTGCGTTGATTCAAAAACAACCAACAGGGTCTTTCAAAGACTATAGGAAAATTGGAACTGCAAAAATTCTGGAAATAATGAAAGAGTGGAGCGTACGACAAGAACAATTACAGAAGCAAGGGCCATTCACGGCTAGTGAGCAAGTGGATAATTATCTCGAAGAATCAAATGTGGACGATTCGCAGAAGCTGAACCGTCTTTATCTCGAAGTCAGATATGCACGAGACACCGCTCTTTCTGTGTGAAAGACTAGTGATATATTTCGTCTAATGAAGGACTACAGAAAATTGCCCCCCCCCCCTCAACGTATGCCACTAATTGAAGCTTTATCTCAGAAATGCCAGCTGTAAGGCTCAGGTCACAATCAGTGAGTTTAACCATGCAGTAGACACATTACTGAAATGAACAATATGCGTGTATGGTAATATACTATGATCTTTATACAAATATAGAATGTGTGAAAATCATCTTGAAATCGGTTTTTGTGCACTTAGCACTCTCCTTATTGTAATTGGTGGTCTCAGATGGGTTGGAAGTTCATGATTTAACTGTATTAGTTCTCACAAATACCTTGTCAACTGCATAATTCTGTTCAGTGTTGTCGCAAACCCCCAATTAAATATGGTATAATGGATGTTTGTAATATTTGCATCCACATTTCACTTTCAAATGCCCAAAAATTTGTGATTTTGACCGCCACCTTGGATTTCCGCCATAATGATTTTTCAAGATTCCATTACGAATGCGTATTCGTGTTCTGCGACCCTGAAAACCCTATAAAGGACATATTACAAAGCACATCTAGCAATAAATATCGATTATATAGCAGAAAAACAGAAAATACACATATGTATGCCTTCAGGGGGGGGGGGTATACAGGGGGGTAAGAAGTTTCGGAAAAAAAAATTAAATATAAAATCGTGCTTAGAAATGGTGTCTCCAAATTTTACGCTTGTCCCCGAGCAAAATTTAGGATTAACAACCCCCCCTACTTGTAAACTACTTAATCATTTTGTATAAAACCCAAAATCGTATAACGCTGACACAAGTTTGGATACATTTTTTATTTGCTTTCTATTTTATAATTGGTTAGCTATTTCTGTTTAAACAACTTAATAATTTTCGTGAACTTAGCTTAATAATATAATCTTGTTCATTTTCTGTATACATTCTCTCTTCGTTGTAAAAGATGAAGTCATGTCCTGCTTAACGTTTAATTTTTAATCTTCAGCCTTTAATTTTCGCCATGTGCATGTTTGTTTGTAATTCGTGATGGGAAGGCATATTTCAATTCCATTTTTAGTTAACTCGACAGATCATGATAACATCAGATCTGTCAATATACGATTTAAATAAAATATGGCTTCCACTTGCTTAGCAATCTAGACAGTGATACAGCAAAAATATTTGTTTTGTCTTTAAATATTTTGCAAAGTAAATCAGCCTTTTGAAAAAAATAATACAGATCAGCAAAAATAATTCAATATAAAAGCCCATAAAATTTCTGCAATGTTCCTTCTGACTAGACTGATCTAACTTATTGGCTGAGCATTACCTGTAACATTTCAGCAGTAAATTACCGTAAGAAAAAGTCTTTATTTTCTCCTACGAGCCTTGCTTTCTTCAGAGAACTTAGTCTTAAATAGAGAAAAATAATTTCCCGATACGTTATAAGAAGAATCGGGGAACCTTCAGAGAATTTAATATGCCTCACAGAATCCTTCGATCCACCACAAGAAAAAATCGGATAGTATAAGAGAAACTTCTGCGATTTGCTATACGGTACCAGAGTAACAAATCCGTTGCTGCCACCTAACCAGAACCCCCGTCAACTTCGAACCAACCAAGGCAACAGACGAAGGGGTTGATAACTGGCGACCTTTGCATCCAGGATTCTTCTAGTCTTCCAGACCCTGGAACTAGAACCAACACTCAGTTGACCGGCGTGTCACGACTCCAAGTTCTCCACGCCCATTCTTCATCCAGGAACAAGTGGCCAGCAAAACACGTCTTCAGGACACGTCTCCAAGGATTTCGCCGTAAGAATCTTGTTAAATACAGATCCTTTTTTCAAATTTTTGTGAAGTCACTATTATTAACAGTTAATAACACTAGGGAACAACATTTTTGTTTCTTAAAAACTATTTGGTGTTTCTTATAGAACGTTTGATGCTGATTCCAAATATGGTTTCAGAATTTTTCTATCACCCATAGTTTTCGAGAAAATAATATTTCCATTTACTCAGAGTTTTCCCAAAATATTACTTAAAATTAAGTGTACTAATTTAATTTTACTTTTTTTTTTTCCAGGTTAACTATATTTAATAGTATTTTTTGCATTAAAAAAATATAGCTATTTAAACAAACAGATTTTTAATAAAAAGAAAAAAAAAATTTCAAGTTTTGCTCAAATTTTAAAATTTTTCATAGTAGAAAAAATTGGTTTTTCATTCCAAAAAGTTTTCCGTGATTTCAATAATTTTCCGCCAGCATGAATCGAAACTGTATTAATCCCAAGAGATACATTTTGCTACGTATGTGGAGAACTGACCATAATGGCACAGAGGAAGACGATGACCCAACTCGTGAAGAAGGCTTACGAACTTTATTTTGGATGTAAGGTAGGCGACCAAGACAAATCCTGGGCACCTCATATCTCATGCATTTCCTGTGCCGTCACTCTTAGGGGTTGGATTAAAGGTACCCGCAAATCTATGCCATTTGCCATACCAATGATTTGGAGAGAGCCCAAGGATCACCTAACGGATTGCTATTTTTGTATGACTAACGTTTCAGGATTCTCTGCCAAAAATAAACATAAAATTCAATACCCAAATCTTGCATCTGCCATGAGACCACTACTACATGACGATGATAACCCAATTCCAACTCCCCCAAAGTCATGGACACTGGATGAATAGTCTGAAGTTGAACCAATGGAAATTGATGACACTAAAGATACAGACTTTCAGCAACCTGAATCAAATAAACCATGTATGATAACGCAGGTTATGCTGAATGATCTCGTGAGAGATTTGGACCTTCCGAAAAAGAAAGCGGAATTATTGGGCTCCAGGTTACGTGAATGGAATTTGCTGGCAAAAGATACAAGCATATCGGCGTTCCGCACTCGCCAAAAAGATCTGATGCAGTATTTCTCCTCGTCAGGTGGTTTATGCTACTGTAATAATGTAAATGGACTGCTGTTAGTTCTCGTTCATGAGCACAAATCTGAAGATTGGCGCTTATTTATTGACTCTTCGAAGCTAAGCCTCAAGGTTGTACTACTTCACAATGGAAATAAATACCCTTCCATTCCTGTAGGGCACGCTGTCCACATGAAGGAATCTTACGAAAATATAAAACTCATCCTTCAGCAGATTAATTATGACCAGTTTCGTTGGTATATATGTGGGGATTTAAAAGTCGTCGCGCTTCTTCTGGGAATGCAGCTCGGTTATCCGAAGTTCTGCTACTTCCTTTGTGAATGGGACAGCAGAGCCAGAGATTCGCATTATTTTGTAAAGGATTGGCCACTTCGTCAAAAATGTATCCCAGGACTGAAGAATGTGTCTCATGAACCCTTAGTTGACCCCAAGAAAATATACTTACCGGCACTTCACATCAAACTTGGCATCATGAAAAATTTTGTCAAAGCAATGAACAAGGAAGATGAGGCATTCAAATATTTGAAGAAAAAGTTTTCACGACTTAGCGATGCAAAGATAAAAGAAGGGATCTTTGTTGGTCCCCAAATCAGAGAGCTCATGAAAGATCAAAAGTTTGATTATGCCTTGAGAGGAAAAGAAAAAGTGGCATGGGAGGCCATGAAGAATGTTGTCACAAATTTTCTAGGGAACATCAAAGCCTCTAACTATGAAAAAATAGTGCAGGACATGATTGAAGCATATAGGTTATTGGGATGTAATATGTCACTAAAAATCCATTTCTTGCACTCCCATTTAGATTTCTTCCCTGAAAACCTCGGTGACGTAAGCGATGAGCATGGAGAAAGGTTCCACCAAGATATAGCAGATTATTTATAGCTACTATGGAGAAACGCTACCAAGGGAGGTGGGATCCGGCAATGTTAGCTGATTACTGCTGGACATTGATGCGAGAAGCTCCTAATGAAAACTACAAGAGAAAATCAGTGATAAAGAAGTTTTAAGAAGAATATTTTAAATGCCAATCTGCCACTAATATAAATTTTATGAAGTATTTTTACTAACTTCTATACACTTTTTGAATAAATATTAAAATACAAATTTCTCAGTAACCTTGGGTGATAGAGAAATTCTACGGCTATATTCGGAATCAGCGGAAAAATGCTATAAGACTGACCTCTTCACGTCCAAGAAACAAAAAAAAAGTTAAAATTTGTTCCCCAGTGTAATTAATTAGTATCAAGCAGAATTAACAAAAAACACAGTGAACATTCACTACATCAGTGATGCATTTCTTTTTATTGAAACAGTTATTTTCACTATTATAGTTAGTATAGAATAATTTTATTTTATATGCCAATCATAATATTCCCGTACATTCACGTACATTCGAGTGAAATTTTTTTTAAATTTTTTTTTATTATTTTGTTTACAATTTTTTTCAAATTATTGAATTAAAATGACGCAATTATTGTGCATTATTTGTGTATATTTTGGATAGAGAAAGATAGTTTATAGCAGAGATAATTTATAGAGATAGTTTATAGTTTATAGAGATACTTGATAGCAGTTCAAGTCAGTCGGTTGCATCCAGAGGGACAACCGCCCCAGAGAATAATAGAGAGATACTTGATAGCAGTTCAAGTAAGTCGGTTGCATCCAGAGGAACAATCGCCCCAGAGAATAATAGACAGCTAATGCTAAGGGAATCAGTTTAGTTCGGATTTCCGAAAGAAATAGGAAACCCACTCCAGTTTATAGCAGTTCAAGTCAGTCGGTTGCATCTAGAGGGACAACCGCCACAGAAATCAGCCTCAGAGTAATCAGTTCCAGTTGTTGAATCCATTCGGATCAACACAGTCAGTTTTAGTTCAGTCAGTTTTAGTTCAATCAGTTTTAGTTCAGCCAGTTTTAGTTCAGCCAGTTTCAGTGCAGAGAATTTAATTCAACCTGAAATGACGGGTTTATGTCTTTAATTCAACCTGAATTTAAGAGAATTTCAGAGAATTTAATTCAACCTGAATTGACATGTCTTTTTGCATGCAGTATTTGCGAATATAATTATATAAGTGAATTATATATTTTATTGTTTGTAACAAACAAAACGGTTTCTGTAAAGTATATGGAAAATTGAGAATTTTTTTTTTTAAATGGGTATGATATTTTTTTAGCTGAATTGTTTCGCATTGTTATAACAGAAAACGGAATTTTGGATTGTTTTTCATTGTTATAATGGACTCCTAAATTAATTGTACCTAACTTGTCGTGTATATATAATTAGCGTGTAGCGTCATGAGCGATCTGGAGGCACATTTCAGGTTTTGTACAATCAACCTTACTGATTTCAGAAAAGAAATCAAAAATTTTCTGCAACAAGCAGAACACCTCCTTTTTCGCATGTAAAAAATACAAAATTCTTGTTAATTACAGTTGGCAACGCTGACTGACATGGTACTTCTGGCAGCTTTCTAATTATTCTCAGTGAGTCATCCCCTGGAATTTCTTAGTTCTCCGCTAGCTCGCTTGAGAGAAACAAGTGTTTTTTTCTGTGGATGGGGTGTTCAAAAACCCCAAGTTACTAACGAAAGGTGCGTTTTGTGATATACCTATACTGTACATTATACACATTTCTTTGTTTTGTTGTGTTTTACATTGTTTATAAGTTTGTTATATGTCTTAGGGTGTATATATACCTATGGATATTTATATACATAATACATATGTGTGTGTGTGCAGTATATATTTATATATATATTGGTAAACTTATTGTTTACCAATAAACCAAGCCTTATATATATATACTCATAATCATATATATTTTTTATTTATATGTTTGTGTTTTTGTTTCAGTGTTCCTGTGTGATACTTGTTGAGTTTTGCTGGTACAATGAGCACGCAAAGAACACGGGGATCTGCCAGCCACATTGTCTTTGGTTCTCCACTATCAGAGCTTCCTCTGTCTGAACTTCCAACCCGTATACAAGTTGCGAGGCATTTCCTCTTCTTGAAGGAGAACAAATACACCAGCAACAGGGAGATTCTTCCGGAGGTATGCCAAACACTCATTGACCTTTGGAATCGTGCTAACATTCCATCACAGCCAATCAAGAATGTGAAGACCAAGCTGCTCCGATTGATGGAAAAAGGCTCACAAGCATCGAAGCAAGGCAAGCAGGCCACAAAAACCAAGAAGTTCGAGGAAAGCCTGAATCAATTGTTTGACATAGCTGTCTGCCAATGCGATGATCTGTCTGCATGCCACTGTGAAAAAGAAATGAAAGTTCCACGACGAGAGCATGCCTTTCTGATCGACCAGAGAACCACGCGGATCATGCAGATCAGTCGGGTGGATACGAATGTGACTCAGATGATGGAGAGAAGGAAGTCAAGAGAGGATCGGATGCAAGAAAGACAAGAAGAAGAGAATAGAAGAAAAACGGAACGGCAAGAGGTAGCATCTTCTGTAGATGTGGTCGAATCAGCTCAAGCAGAAGCAGACTCCAGTGGTGAAAGTGTTGGTGATGAGTGGATGGGTGATAGTGCCCAGGAGGAAAGGAACATCACACCGATTCCCACTGTTGCTTTGGAAGCTGACCGGTATGGTGTATCGAACAGGGCTGCTGCAGCTATCAGCACTGCAACATTGGTTGACTATGGCATCATTAGTTCTGATGATCAGATAAACGCAATTGACCACCACAAAGTATGGAGAGCACGGCAGAAGGTACGGAGGGATCTGAAGGAAGTAGTAACTTACCACGATGTGGAAGTCACTGCTTTATTTTTTGATGGACGGAAAGACATGACACTTGTCAAAGAGAAAAAGGGGAACAAATGGTACAGCACAAAGAAAGTTCAGGACCACTATGTGCTGGTCAGAGAGCCTGGAACCTTCTATCTAAGCCATCTGACACTGGAACGAGGAGCTGGCACTGTCATTGCGGATGGACTTCAAAATGCGATTGAAGAAATGGGTATTGCAGACAAGATAATTGCAGTGGGAGCCGACAGCACAGCCACAAACACAGGGCACAGAAGTGGAGCAATACACCTAGTAGAGTGCCGCCTGGGTCGCCCTTTGCACTGGTTCATCTGTAGTCTGCATTTAAATGAACTCCCACTGCACCACTTGTGCAAGGAACTCATCGGCCCAACAGAATCTGCAACTCAATGGAAAGGACCAATTGGCAAAGCTTTGGCCACATGTGAAAGTTTGCCACTTTCCTCTAGAGGAATTCAATGTATTGCTGATGGCCACATTCTCCCGGATGTTGACCTTGCTGAATTGAGTCGTGACCAAGCCTACCTCTACATAATGATGAAAGCGATAAGGACTGGTGTCATTAATGAAGATCTTCTACGAGAGAAGCCTGGACCAATCTCCCATGCAAGATGGGTTACAACTGCCAGCAGAATTTGTCGGCTATGTGTAGCGATGGCGCAGCCGAGTGATGAGCTGTATTCGCTCACACAGTTTGTCGTGTGCCACTATGGACCCATGTGGCTTAGCATCAAGTGCCATCCAAGGTGCACAGATGGCCCAAAACATTTCCTGGAGCAAATCAAGCTGCTACGATCGCTGCCACCAGCTAGCAAGAATGTCACATGGCCTGTGATCCAAAGAAATGCATATTGGGCTCACCCTGAAAATGTTCTACTTGCAATGCTTGCAGATGCAGATCAAGCAAACCGGAAATTGGCCATCGATGTAATCAAGACCATTCGACGAGCTCCCAAACCTGCTCAACAGCAAGTCAGAGAATTTCGGCCACCGAAGATCAAACAAAGTGCTCAGAATTTGAAAGATTTACTTCCACCAGTGGAGGAGTGCACAATGGAACCACCACTCACGAAGCAGTTCTCTGTCGAACAACTCGATAGGATCACTGAAGAGCCCCTTGTTGTCCGGATACCATGTCACTCCCAAGGTGTAGAACGCTGTGTTACGATGGTAATTGAAGCGTCTGGGGCAGTGTATGGAAAGGATTCAAGAGATGGTTACATTAGAGCAGTACTTAAATCCCATGACTTTATGCCGTCATTCAAAACTAAACAAGATTTTAATGTATCATTTACTAAATAAAACTATCTAGTCTACCTACCTACCTACCTACCTATAGTGTATGTTTATTCCAAAAATAAATTTCTCTATTTTTCCTGAAAAGCAGTACATTGTAAGGGGTCAAATGATAGCTCAAACCTTAGGAAAGCAAGTGTCCAAAAGTTATGGGTAACTAGCAATTTTCACGATTTTCACATGCGAAAAAGGAGGTGTTGTACTTGTCACAAAAAAATTTTGTTTTCATTTTTGAATTTAGGGAGGTCAATTGTACAAAACCTGAAATGTGCCTCTTGATCCGTTACACTTTGCCCAATGACGCTACACGCTAATATATATATATATATATATATATATATAATATATATAATATATATATATATATATAATATTTAGGAGAAATCCAATGACAAGGAGGAATGTAAATGCCATGAAAAGTCTTCTTTAATGCGCAACGTTTCGAGCAATACGCTCATCATCAGGCTAGATAATAACAATATGAAATTAGAATCAATAAATAAATGTGAACAAGACAAAATAATTTCTATAAAACCTATTCATTAAAAGCAAATTTTAAAAAGACTAAAAGAAGAGGGTTAAATTCAAAGTTATAAAAATTTACATATAAAATTACAAGAAATTTAAAAGCTATTTTTAAATTACATATAGTAAATTTGAAATTAGTACACTGGAATAATTAACACTAATACAATGGAATAATTAACACTACGAACCTTTCAATGCTGGTTCCGAGGCACGAGTAATTTAAAACAAAACAAAACAGGAAACAAGCTATGGGTTGGGCGGTTGGAGAGTTATAAGTTAGGGGAGGGGGATTATAAAAAATTGGGGAGGGGGGAGGGGGAAGGGGAGTTGGGGAGGGGGGATTATAAAAAATTTAGAGGGACAGCTGAGGAATCCACGTTTAGAGAAGGGGTCAATGTTTTAATATAAAGAGATTCCAAAATTCTAAGTGAGTTAGGACAAGAATTACAACCGAGAATTTTAAAATTATCTAAAGTGACATCAGTTTTACATTTTATACTATGTTCCCGAATACTGGAGGCTTCTTTTTTATTTAAAATTTTACCTGTTCGGCAACTTATTCCCATATGCGAATAAAATCTAGCCCTGAGGGAGCGCACGGTGCTGCCAATATAAGTACCAAGGAGACACCTTGGGCAGGTAAATAAATATACAACACCGCTACGCAACGAATCAGGAGTTCGATCCTGGAAACTGAGAAAAATGGCTCCCTTCCCTTTTTAGATCTTTTAATTTCGAAAAAAGGTGATTCTATTACTACATCAGTTTACAGGAAACCCACTTTTACTGGTTTGGGCATGAATTTCTTTAGTTTTACTGATTTTAACTATAAGATGTCGTGTATTAAAACTCTCTTGTTCAGAGGATATAATTTGACCTCTAGTTTTACCTTACTAAACGATGAATTTAATAATTTAAGATCATATTTTACCAATAATAGTTTTCCTGTTCAATATGTAGATAAACTAATAAGATCTTTCTTAAATAATGTTTATAGCCCTCAACCTTCCTGTATTTCAGTGCCTAAAGATATAAAATATTTCCTGGTACCTGAAATGGGTCCCATGAATAAAGAATTTAAACTTAAATTTACAAAGTTGTTAAGAAAATTTTTTATCATACTGATTTTCGCATTATACAGTGTGTACATAAAGTCAGGATCTATTTTTGTGAAGCACTTGGAAATTATATGGAATTCAATCATAAAATGATAAAGTGGTAACATTTATTAAATAATTAAGAGTAGGATTCGACGTGACGCCCATCAGTATCCCTGCACAGCTCAAATCGTTCCGCAGCATTTCTAAACACATTCTGGAGCATTTGCGGGGTTATGTTATCTGCAGCAGTTCGTATACGTGTACGTAAGTTTTCAAGACTCGTAATCTTCGTCTGATAGACGTGCGATTTGATAAAGCACCATGCAAAGAAATCTAAAGGGGTTAAATCTGGTGATCTCGCTGGCCAAGGTCTTTTGTTGCTTCCGCGTCCGATCCAGCGATTTGGAAAACGTCCATTTAGATAATCCTGAACAATTTTGGCATAGTGACAAGGAGCACCATCATGTTGATAGACGACGGTACTAACAATCCTATCCCCGTCCTCTATCAACATGATGGTGCTCCTTGTCACTATGCCAAAATTGTTCAGGATTATGTAAATGGACGTTTTCCAAATCGCTGGATCGGACGCGGAAGCAACAGACCTTGGCCAGCGAGATCACCAGATTTAACCCCTTTAGATTTCTTTGCATGGTGCTTTATCAAATCGCACGTCTATCAGACGAAGATTACGAGTCTTGAAAACTTACGTACACGTATACGAACTGCTGCAGATAACATAAACCCGCAAATGCTCCATGATGTGTTTAGAAATGCTGCGGAACGATTTGAGCTGTGCAGGGATACTGATGGGCGTCACGTCGAATCCTACTCTTAATTATTTAATAAATGTTACCACTTTATCATTTTATGATTGAATTCCATATAATTTCCAAGTGCTTCACAAAAATAGATCCTCACTTTATGTACACCCTGTATTTATTAACAAAATGTCTTTAGGTAGCTTTTTCTCAGCGAAGGATCGAACTCCTGATTCGTTGCGTAGCGGTGTTGTATATTTATTTACCTGCCCAAGGTGTCTCCTTGGTACTTATATTGGCAGCACCGTGCGCTCCCTCAGGGCTAGATTTTATTCGCATATGGGAATAAGTTGCCGAACAGGTAAAATTTTAAATAAAAAAGAAGCCTCCAGTATTCGGGAACATAGTATAAAATGTAAAACTGATGTCACTTTAGATAATTTTAAAATTCTCGGTTGTAATTCTTGTCCTAACTCACTTAGAATTTTGGAATCTCTTTATATTAAAACATTGACCCCTTCTCTAAAAGTGGATTCCTCAGCTGTCCCTCTAAATTTTTTATAATCCCCCCCTCCCCAACTCCCCTTCCCCCTCCCCCCTCCCCAATTTTTTATAATCCCCCCTCCCCTAACTTATAACTCTCCAACCGCCCAACCCATAGCTTGTTTCCTGTTTTGTTTTAAATTACTCGTGCCTCGGAACCAGCATTGAAAGGTTCGTAGTGTTAATTATTCCATTGTATTAGTGTTAATTATTCCAGTGTACTAATTTCAAATTTACTATATGTAATTTAAAAATAGCTTTTAAATTTCTTGTAATTTTATATGTAAATTTTTATAACTTTGAATTTAACCCTCTTCTTTTAGTCTTTTTAAAATTTGCTTTTAATGAATAGGTTTTATAGAAATTATTTTGTCTTGTTCACATTTATTTATTGATTCTAATTTCATATTGTTATTATCTAGCCTGATGATGAGCGTATTGCTCGAAACGTTGCGCATTAAAGAAGACTTTTCATGGCATTTACATTCCTCCTTGTCATTGGATTTCTCCTAAATATTAAATTGAAGCTTTGTAGAAGCAAACCGCATGACTATATATATATATATATATATATATATATATATATATATATATATATACATATATATATATATATATATATATAGTTCGTGCGTGCGTTTGGTTGTTGACTCGTGAAAAGGATTTTTTTCCTTTTTTCTCTCGCTCTTTCGCGTCGGCAAGGAAATTTTTTTTTCATTCTTGGTTTTCATTGGTAAAGCGTTGATGCGCAAGGTTTCGTCTTTTCTTTTTTTTTGCAGTTACTGTGTTGGTATGCAAATAGTTTTGTCTGTTTCTTTTTCGGTTTAAATTAAAATGAGTCCGTACAATTCGAGTAATACTGTATGTCGAAATCGACAGGCAAGTTTTGCATCTTCGTTTGGGATGACTTTATTAAGCGTTTATTTAAACCGAAATAGGTAATGTCACGCTTAAGTTTTGTCGTTTCAATTCTGTTGTGTATATACGGTATTAGGGCTAAGTTTTCGTTCTTGTTTTTCTTTGTTTCGATTGGCCTTCCTCATTTGTAAGTCCATTTTCTGTCCTTTGTCGTTTTTTTTCGAAAAAAATGGATAGATATAATTATTTGACGAGTAATATCGCTAAGGTTCCAATTTTTAAGGGGAAAGAATACGGTGAATTAGTACCCCCGTACGTGGACGAATGGTTTGACGCATTAGAGGGATATTATGTTCATTATAACGTTCGCGATGATATCAATGCAGCGATGATATCGCGAAGATTCGGATGGTTACGCGCTTCTTAGACGATGAAGAGGGTTGCGCAAGGAACGTCTTGCACCCATTCTTGTTGGAAAGTTTTACTACGTGGAACGCTTTTCGGAATTATGCTACTCAAGTGTTCCAACCGGTAGGCTATAGCGACGAAATAAATGCAACTGCATTAAGGAAGACGGGATGGTCAGAAGCTTTCTGGACCCCGCGCGAAACCATCGTTGACGCAGACGATGAAGCATGTTCGTATGTTTCGGAAACGCCTTCTTGAGCTCACGACATGGTGCTTTTTGACAAGAGCTCACAAATTTTCATGAAAACTTCTGTCAACAACCAAGCGGTTGTAGCTCTTGTTGACTACTGCTGTCAGGCGAATTACATTAAACAAGACGTATACAAGAAGTTACTTAAGACGGTTACGGGAAATTTAGATTTGCGTTCTCGCTTGACCTGCATTAATGATGGTTGGGAAGAATACAGTACCGGAGAAATTATTCTTCCTATTGAGTTTGATTCAGTCCCTCATCTGACCCCATTTGTGGTCATATCTGAAGGAGACTGGGACGGAGATTTAATCCTGGGGATGAATTTCTTTATTACTCACGATTTCTATGTGGCCGATAGAGAAGCAGGCCTAATTCGAGGAGAGGACCCACCTTTCGAGTATGTGTGTCACCCCTACTCTTCACTCTTTTCGACTGAGGGTGAAAGAATTGTTTCAGAGAGCCCGAATGACTCCCTGGAACCAGTTCAAAATAGAAAGGCACTGCTATTAGATGGGGAAGATGCATCATCAATCGTCAATTGTTCCGTTCCAGTTCCGGCGAACGAGGAACTAGAACCAACATACCTTTGGTAATTTTGAGCACGAAGACTCGAATGTCTTCACAGTAGACCCCTGGGACTCCATCGAGAGCGAGTCACTCCCTTTGGTTACAGTTAGGCAGGAACTTAAAGTTCCCAGAGTTTCGGTTAGTCCAAATAAATTTGAAGACGCATCTCCCTTGAGTTCCAGTTTGGTCATTTCGCTTGAATCCCTATTTAAGAAAGATGACTTAATTCTGTTTTCAAAGGTAGAGGATTTTCCACCCAATTCCAAGACTAAACCTAAAGGTGCCGGGAGCGAACCCGAACCTACTCCGCCGTCGGAAGTTGTTCGTACGGAAAAGCAAGCGCGGAATACACTTGTCCATCCAGTTAGTTTGTGTAGCATGCACGATACGCTGGGTGTCCTCAGTATGACGAGGGAAGTGCCCTGTGAAGAGGCAGTCTCAAACCCCACGACGGAAGCGCTCTATGAAGGAACTGTCCCAGACATCACGAGGGAAATTCTCGATGAGAGGAATTTTCCGAGGGATCCCCCTTCTTCTGTAAATTTACGTGAGATCACGGAGAACTCGCCTATGTCCGTCGGACATGATACAAGCTCGGCTTATGACCTCGAGTCTCATTATCTTAATGAGGTTCAAATCTTGCCACACGCCAACAACGCGTCTTTGACGAATTCGGAATCAAATTCCCACTCTTATCTTCCCACCAAAGGGAGTGATGCATCTTTGCATCACTCTATAGGACAACGTTCATTCGATCCTGTACTTTCTAATCAGAAGGTTTGGAAATCGAAATTTGGTAGTACCATTTCAGACATCTGCCGAAAGTCTTCTCTTTCTCTTACTAAACAGAAGACTTATCTTCCTCCTGTTTCCCGTCCGATGAAACAGAATACTAATTTTTCTCCTGTCTCCTTGTTGGCCCTTCCTCAGGTCAAATCACGGATCAAGAACCTCGGCATTGACCATAACCTTCCTTCTCCTCCTCTAAATGTTCCTTTCTACCACCATAAAACAGCTTCTGGGAATACTTATGTTCAGAATTCATCGGCTTTCTTCATTCTTGTCATCTTAATCTGTGTTTCAAGTCCTTTCTCACCCTTCTCTATCCCTATTATCTCGCAGCCCGATAGGCCACCGCCCTTCAAGGCTATCTCCAAGATTGGCCCCACTCGGTCAGACTCCTGCCTGTTCCTGAATCTTTGATTGGTCACAATTTTCTGGAGCCATCTGCCACTTTGATTTCAAAAGGGGAACTTCCATCACTAAAGTCACTCGCGTAGCTTCAAAAGGACCGAATACACGAAACGAAGAACAGTAATCATAACGTCGGTTTACCTCAATTAAAAATTGTTTCTTTAACCGTACTTCCAGTTCCAGAGCAATGTCCACACGTAAACCTTTCACTGCACAATACCTTGAAATTTTATACCTTCCACGCTATAGAATTTAGTCAATTCCAAAGTTCTAAAAAAGTTCTCAAACGACCCATAAGTACTTAAGTACTTTTCCGATAGTTCATTGAAATTCATTTCTCTCAAATTTTGTTCCCATAAAGTTGATAAAAATCGCGTTTGATTTAAAAGTGTATGCACACGGTGAACTTAGACCAGTGTAAAAAGTGAACCTAGACAAATCAGACTCCAAGTGCTCAAGGACACACAAGTGACCGTTAACTATAAGTGTTCAGTGGTGCATAAGTATCGATTTTAGTTTAAAATTTAACTGATAAATATAGTGGATTCAGTACGAAGTAGATGTATTTTATTTAACTATTTCTTTTTTCCTTATGGAACATTACATCCAACTACTTCTTTAACTATTCTTTGTCTCCATATAACACTATATCCAACTGCTGTTGTTTGAGAGGATATTCAAACTCACCCCCTAGTTCCAACTCTGGGAAAGGAACCATGTGGAGAAGGTTTTCGACAGGAAAATAAATTTTGGTAAAATTTAACAATATCATTGTTTGTCTAAATTAACGTATGAGTCCTTTTATTCTGTTTGCATAAATTAAAGTATTAATCTTTGAATTTTTTATATTTTATAACTCGCCTCGATGCCTCAGTGGATCATCTGGCCTCTTTCTTAACCCTAACGACTCCAGTGTGCCAAATCTATAATCTTAAACAGAGATTCCTAAATTCTAAATGTTCTTTTCGGCTAATATAAATCACATAAAGGAGTTAAGTGTAGAACCAAATTTATATAAATTACTTCGCTAATATTGTTAGACAACCTTTGCAACCTTAAGAATTTTTTGTAAACGTGGCACCATGGGAGTTTCTCCAGGGCGAAGTACAAACACTTTGAGAGGGCAGTCGAAGCCTCACCCCTCTTGCGAGTGCCTCGCCCTTTGGGCAGCCGGTTCGGCTCAAGTTCTTGGTTCGTTAATAACTCTCTAAGCAAGTGTCGTAAGGATTTGATTTTCTAATTACTGTGCATTGTAACTTAACCACCCCGACTTATGTTGTATATATAAATCTATATTATAAAAAACCATTTGTTATCATCTAGTTAGAATTAGTTAGGATGCTATATTATTGTATTAATATCATTCTAGAGAGGAGAGCCCTGTTAAAATGAACAATGAATAATACCTTCATTCATATAATTCTGATGTTCATTCGTATACTTTGTATATTTATATAATCCTTATATTTTAATTCATATATTCATTTTGACATATCAAATCCAAAATCGTATACGCTGACACGAGTTTGGATACAATTTTGATTTGCTTTCTATTTTATAATTGGTGAATTATTTCCTTGTAAACTACTTAGTCATTTTGTATAAAACCCAAAATTGTAAACGCTGACACAAGTTTGGACACATTTTTTATTTGCTTTCTATTTTATAATTGGTTAACTATTTCTGTTTAAACAACTTAATCATTTTCGTAGACTTAGCTTAATAATGTAATCTTGTTCATTTTCTGTATACATTCTCTCTTCGTTGTAAAAGATGATGTTATGTCCTGCTTAACGTTTAATTTTTAATCTTCAGCCTTTAATTTTCGCCATGTGCATGTGATGACGGAAAGGCATATTTCAATTCCATTTTTAGCTAACTCGGCAGATCATGATAACATTAGATCTGTCAATATACGATTTAAAAAAATATGGCTTCCACTTGCTCAGCAATCTAGACAGTGATACAGCAAAAATATTTGTTTTGTCTTTAAATGTTTTGCAAAGTAAATCAGCCTTTTGAAAAAAAAAACAGATCAGCAAAAATAATTCAATGTAAAAGCCCATAAAATTTCTGCAATGTTCCTTCTGACGAGACTGATCTAACTTATTGGCTGAGCATTACCTGTAACATTTTAGCAGTAAATTACCATAAGAAAAAGTCTTTATCTTCTCCTACGAACCTTGCTCTCTTCAGAGAACTTAGTCTTAAAGAGAGAAAAATAATTTCCCGATACGTAATAACTAATAAGAAGAATCGGGAAACCTTCAGATAATTTAATAAGCCTCACAGAATCCTTCGATCCACCACAAGAAGAAATCGGAGAGTAGTATAAGAGATACTTCTGCAATGTGCTATATGGTACCAGAGTAATAAATCCATTGCTGCCACCTAACCAAAAACCCCGTAAACATCGAACCAACCAAGGCCATAGACGGACGGGTTAACATATATATATATATATATATATATATATATATATATATATATATATATATATATATAGATGTGTGTGTGTGTGTGTGTGTGTGTGTACATATACATACATATATATATATATATATATATATATATATATATATATATATATATATATATATATATACACACATATATATATATATATATATATATACATATATATATACACACATATATATATATATATATATATATATATATATATATATATATATATATATATATATATACAAGCTTGACCTTCGCGAAATGAGGAATCATCGCGCGAAACCTTTGTAAGGTTGTAAGGTGTGTATATATATATAGGTGTGTGTGTGTATATATATATATATATATATATATATATATAGGTAGCAAGGTAGCCATATATATATATATATATATATATATACATATATTATATATAATATATATATATATATATATATATGGCTACTTTGCTAAACGAATTTTTTACGTACGTCTTTACTATAGAAGATGTAACTAATATCCCTACGGTCATACACATAATACCTTTTGATAATGGTAATACTTTGGATAATTTTGTGGTTAGTGAAAGGAAGGTAATGCGCTATATTGATAAAATGAAAATGTGTAAATCACCGGGGCCGGATTCCATATATCCCATACAACGGAAAGAATTAAAAGAAAGCATTGTTGTGCCGCTAACAAAGATTTTTAGTGCGTCTATTTCTGATGGGTGCGTACCAGATAATTTCAAGTTAACAAATGTAACACCTATCTTTAAGAAAGGCGATAAAAGTGCTGCGGGAAATTATAGGCCAATCAGTTTAACGTCTGTTGTAGGTAAGCAAATGGAATCAATAATTAGGGATCGTATAGTCGAACACTTAGAATTGCATAACTTGGTTAGAAATACGCAGCACGGTTTTAGGCGAAACAAATCTTGCTTAACCCTTTACTGGCCAAGTATTTTGTAGGGTTAAGTTATGAATGCGTGTATTTGAAAGGTTAGAAATTTGTTCTTTTGGGCAGTAAAGGGTTAACTAATCTTTTAGAATTTTTTTAAAGCGTGGTTGAAGTTTACGATAGTCATCGGGCGGTTGATGTAGTGTATTTAGATTTTCACAAAGCGTTTGACACCGTACCGCACAAAAGACTCATTGAAAAAACTAAGGCTCCTGGAATCAGGGGTGTAGTAATAAACTGGATATAAGAGTGGTTGCGAGGTAGTCGTTTTGGGCTAATGTAGCGAGCGGCGTTCCTCCTGTTTTCTGTATTGGGCCCCTTGCTTTTTCTTATATATATTAACGATTTAGATGTCGGCCTAGTCAGTACGGTTTCAAAGTTTGCGGATAACACGAAGTTGGGTTTTAGGGCGATTAATGACGAAGATAGAGGTAAAATCCTGGAAGATCTGAATAAAATCGTTGATTGGTCAGTCACATGACAAATGAGATTTAACGTCGATAAGTGCAAAATTTTACATATACTGTAGGCTCGCGTAACGGCAATTTTGCGTATAGTGTGTCAGGGAAGGAGTTATCAAGCGTAGAGCAGAAAAAAGATTTAGGAGTTATAGTCACTGGTGATTTAAAAGTGGTGAAACAAAGTACAGCAGCGGTCAATAAAGCGAACAAAGTGCTTGGTTTTATAGCTCGGAATTTTGAGTACAAATCGCGCGATATTATTGTTACTCTTTATAAATTATTAGTTATACCCCATTTGTAGTCCGCGATCCAATTTTGGAATCCGCATATGCGAAAAGATATAGACAAAATCGAAAGAGTTCAAAAACGAGCAACTAAGATGATTCCGTCGCTTAGGTCGAAGTCGTACGAGGATGGGCTTAAGAAGTTAAAATTGACTACACTCGAGACTAGGACGCTAAGGGGTGATCTAATCCAGGTTTTTAAAATTATGAATGGGTTCGATAACGTAGATAGAGATAGCTTTTTCGAAATATCTCAATATAATAGGACTAGAAATAACGGGTGTAAGTTGACAAGTAGAAGGTTCGAGATAGCAGTTGCCAAAAACTTTTTTATGCATAGAATAGTAAATAGGTGGAATAGTTTGCCGGTAGAAGTAATTAGTAACATTTCTATAAACATGTTTAAAAATCGATTACACGCATATGTTCTGCAGATCTGCAGAGGCTAAAGCTAACAAAGACCCTAAGATCCACTCTAAGGTGAGCCCGAGAGAAAGGAAAGAGTAGGGGGTTAAGAGAAGAGAATAAGGGGTTAAGTAAGTAGCAACACCTATCACTCGTGGGTTAACATTCATTCAGAAAAAGAGAAAAAGACTCACCATCATCATCCGCCGGCCACTGCCGACAAGTCAGAAAAATAGTCGGAGAGAATAGGAAAGATTGCAGAACAGACCTCTACTCCATAAGGAGGTAGAGCCCACTCTGCCGGAAAAAGATGAAAAGGAGTAAAATAAGAACGCTTACAAACCATGCAATACATTCTTATCTCAAGAACAACACATTCTTAACTCAAAGCAACACATTCTTCCAGCTGTTGCAGACCATAGGGAGGTAGAGGATGCATCCCACTAGGCTGGAAAGGCGTGAAAGATGAAAAGAAGTAAAATAAGAACGCATCACAACACATTCTTAACTGAAACACTTAACTCACTGTCATACCATGCAAACTATAGACATGCAATAAAGAGAGTTACAGACATGCAATAAAGAGAGTTACAGACATGCAATTAAGGAGAGAAGGAAAAAAAGTATAAAGAATAACAAAAAGTGGGTTCATTTACTCAACAAGCTACAACTTAGTTCGTGTTAGTTTAATTTTTTTTTTTTGGGGGCTGGCATATCACACGCTGGCATGTCACAAACTGTCATTAGACGTCAACAGACTCATCCTCGATTACGACCCCCAGAGCTCCTGTTGCCAATTGTTTTTTTATTTTAAACAACGTTAATATTTTTAACCCTTTGAGGACCAAGGGACATATTTGTCCCAAGGAAATAATAATATAAATTGTACAATGATGCAACGTTTCTACAAATACATCTACATGTTTATACAGGTATCGTTTAGTTGTCGGAAAATTAACCCAAAAATGGGTCATTTAAGTGACTATAGTTACTAATATCTAATTGTAAAACACAATAAAATTTAAACTTTCAAGTTCAAAGAAACGTATATTGGTCGTCAAAGGGTTAAAATGTCTATTTAGACGGTTTTTAAACACATTAACGCTGGTAGAGTTCACGACGGGCGCGGGAAGATTATTCCATTTATCAATTACTTTAAACATAAAGAAGTTTTTAGCGATATTAGTAATGAAACGTCTGCCACGCAACTTAAATCCATTATTACGAGTATTGCTATTATCGAAAGTGAACAATGTGTCAAAATTTACGTTATCGATGTTATTAACGATTTTGAAAACTTCAATAAGCTCCCCCCCTTAATCCCCTAGTTTCGAGTGAATGCAAGTCTAACTCTTTAATCCTATCTTCATAAGGCTTGTTGTGCAATGACGGAATTAGTTTCGTGGCACGACGTTGAACCCTTTCCAACTTAATATCCTCACGCAAATACGGGCACCAAAACTGAACGGCATATTCTAAATGAGGCCTGACTAGGGACTTGTAAAGGGGCAATATAATATCCTTCGATTTAAATTCGAAATTACGCGCTATAAAGCCTAACATCCTATTAGCTTTTGCGCAAGACTCCAGGCACTGGTTCCTAACTTTTAAGTCCTTAGATACGCGTACGCCTAAATCTACTTCCTCGTCAACGCTCGCTAACTCTCTATCATCCATGGTGTACGTGTAATTATTGTTACGAGAACCTATATGCAAAACTTTACATTTGTCTATGTTAAATTGTATCTGCCACTTATCCGTCCACTCCATAATCCTATTTACATAGTCTTGGAGCCTATTTCTATCGTCCTCGTTAACAACCTTACCGCCTATTTCAGTATCGTCCGCGAATTTTGACACGTTACTAGTCAATCCTACATCTATGTCGTTAATGTAAATTACGAATAGCAATGGGCCTAACACTGAACCCTGTGGGACACCGCTACCTACATCCAACCACCCCGATTCACTACCATTAACAACGACCCTCTGTCTCCTAGCACGAAGCCATTCCTCTAACCAGTTAGCTACCTGACCGCGTATACCGTGCACTTTAACCTTCGCAATTAATCTTCTATGCGGAACTGTATCGAACGCCTTTTTAAAATCTAAATAAATAACGTCAGCCGCTCTATGCCTATCGTATTCGCGCACTGTTTCGTTATAAAATTCTAACAAATGAGTTAAACAAGATCTATGGCGTCGAAACCCATGCTGGCTACTATTAATCAAATCTCGACTTTCTAAGTGATCGATGATACGATCCATAACTACGGATTCCAAAAGTTTACCGACAATTGACGTTAAGCTAATGGGCCTATAATTGCTAGCTACTCTGCGATCGCCTTTTTTCAAAAATGGGCGTGACGTTAGCTAATTTGAAGTCTTCAGGAATAATCCCCGTTTCGAGTGACTGATTAAAAATCTTCTTTAAGGGGCCTACAATAACGTCTTTCAAATCTTTCAAATGTCTGGGATAAAAAGCGTCAGGGCCTGGAGCCTTGCTAACTTTTAGCCTATCGATATAATGCGCAATCTCACCTCGTAAACAGTTATTTCATCCAAAATAGTCTCGCTACTAAATGGAACGATATCGTCCACGTCGGGGACATTATTTACGTCTTCTCCGGTAAAAACTGTCGCAAAAAAGTTATTGATAATACCCGCCATCGCCTGAGCGTCAGAAGCCAAAGCGCCGTTAACATCCACTAGAGGGCCTATGTTATCTTTTATCGACTTACGATTATTGACGTATTCAAAAAACTTTTTTGGATTATGTTTACTATCCGCAGCTGTAAGTATCTCTAAATTACGCTTAGCATTCCTAACTGATCTTTTAACCTGACGTCTAAGCTCGATATATCTTAAAGTTAGCTGCCGTGCCATTGCGCTTATTAAGTCTATACGCTCTGTTACGCTCGTTTATGAACTCGCCTATTTCCCTAGTCCACCACTTGGGCCTACCATGATTTCTAGCGCCCTTGGGCCTACGAGGAATAAACTCCCTTTCAGTATTCATAAAACTTTCTTTAAACGCCTCCCAATGAAAATTTGTGTCATTACCCATAAATAAGTTATCCCGGTCCACTACTCTCATCCTATCCGCAAAACTATCAAACCATCGCCTGCTTCTAAAGCTTCGACTATATTTTCGCCGTTCGTCATCACCAAATCTAAAATATTGTCACCGCACGGTGGTTCGGTAACCATCTGTCGTAAAAAATTATCTTCCATGAACTCAGTCAATCTCAAACCTTCCTCATTACCAGTAAAAGTCTCGTAATTAACATTAGGGCAGTTAAAGTCTCCGACAATTATACTATTCCGATTGTCAATAAAGTTACCAAGAAGTGAGTAAAATCTAGTATCTGTATCGAGGGGTTGAGCGGGAGGTCTATAAACAACAACAAAATTAAAACTAATACTACGCGCCCAAACTTCAACGCATATCGCATTAATTACTGCCGGAAAATCTATCTTAACCTCGATAACCATAAGGGAATTACGAATGTACAGCAAAACGCCGCCACCAATCCTGTGTAACCTATCATTAGTAAAGAGTTTAAAACCCGGTATATCAAGTTCCCCCAACAAGTCCCGAGTCACGGTATTTAACCACGTTTCAGTGATAGCAACTATATCGTAGTTGCCGGAATAAATTATCGCCTTAAATTCGTTTAATTTATTTCTAATACTACGCGCGTTACAATAAAAGACGTTTAAGTTATTTTTTACCACGGGCCGGCGTTTTGAACTATTTTTCACGTCGGGCCCGCGTTCCCGGACCCACAACGTTTAAAGAAGGCTTCGACCTATACAGCTTTCGTACGTTTTCGTCAATTAACCAACCTAGCCTAGCATTACCTATTTCATTAAAATGTACCCCCCATCTTTTATAAAAAGGCTAGGATCACTGAATTCTGACCACAGCTTTACGAAGGGCACATTTTCCTCAACACAAATCTCTTCTAATTTAGTATTAAAAAATATCGTTTTAGACGTAATCCTAAGACCCAAACCGTGCCTAGGGGTAATACCTAGAACTAAAGACCTATCTGACATCGCCTTTAGGGACCTAATTAACCCCCTATATCTCTCCAAAAGGTCAGGCACTCTCGTATCGGGCCTATACGAGTCGTTGCCCCCGACCATCGTCACCATCATCGAGTAACGGGAGGCAACGTCAATCCTATCCACTTCGTCTCTAACTCTGTCAACCCTGGCCCCTGGGAGACAGACCCTCCTCCTCTTGGTTGGATGCCGTTCAACGAACTCTGTGTCCATATGGCGCACTAAAGAGTCCCCAATTAAAATAGTTTCCTCCCTCATTCACGTCCCTTTCCAAATGGGCGAAAGGGTTCGAAACCTCGATACGGGGGGATTCCTATCACCTAACGTACGTGGCCTAGCTCCACCCTTAACTTCTCTAAATCCCTCCCCATCTAAGAATCTCGGACCAACCTTAACCCCTTCCTCAACTCTATCCAACCTTCCCGATAAGCTACCTAAACTAGAAACTAGGTTGCGCACCTCATCCTTCAAATTACTAACGTCTTCATCGTTAGTATTGGTTCGGCTTTCGTCAACCGTAGCCCTACCCCTGCCCTCATCAAGCGTTGCAAGTCTTTCCGTTACCTCACGTACACTGCGTTTTATGTCAACTATTTCCTCCCTTAACTCGCAAAAGAAACAAACTGATCTCTAGGTAATCGCCATAGGACTGCCGTTATAATCTTTAAAATCCGAATACCACTGGTTTACCCCACACCTAACAAAAGACGCTTTCTGCGACGGCATCGCGCAGTTAAAATTAATTTATAACCGTCACAAGTTTAAGTTAAATTAAGCCGGCACGCTATGAAAACTTCTAAATCGCTAAAAACCACTAATATTCAACTACTTAACTCTGACAATGTGAATATAAACACAAGTACATAAAATTCAAAACTTTCCAAAAGTAAAATTATTATACTCAAATATTCATTTTTACATAAGGATCAAACTCGCATAATGCAAGTTTGGATGTCTTTAGTATTCAATGTGGGGTAAATTCTTTAGCATAATAATAAAAAAACTTTACATTCTATACGTCATTAGTTATATGTTGTTCATTTCATACGTCCATGTCCTTTCTTGATCTTTATCTTTTATTAATTTTATTAATTATTCATTCAGCTACCTATTGTCTGCCTACTGTCAACCTATTGTGTGACTACCGATATGTGTACAATACTTTATGCACTCGTACATGTCCACTGATGACGTACATAGTTACCTTACATGTAAGTACGTTCACATGTATACTTTTTATTTTTTTTATTTTTTAACCTCTCGCAAGGTACTCGTGGATGCTGAAACGAATATCAGATTCCGATGACGTCGCCAGAAAAGCGAGCCTCGGAACCCGAAATCCCTGTTGCGCCTGCTACAAATTTATAACACAAGGTGTTATGTTGTATGTTATGTTATATTATGTTATGTTATATCATAAATGTCCGTGTACTTCCGTATCTTACTTCAGTATCAAATATGTCAATTAACAATTTGCTAGAATTGTAAGTAACTAATAATTTAATATGATGTAATTAATGTACTTTAATGAAACTGTAATTGACTATAATAAGTGAATGTGAATTCACTGGTAATTATAATGATAGTTGTAGTAAACCAAAATTACAATGTACTTAATAATGTACTTAGGTTGTACTCAATGTACGACTCCGACGTGAAGTCGTCACGCAAAAATGTATAATCGGCAAATAATTATTTTTCTGTTTCATTTCTTATATTATTTTTTTATTTAAGATGAAATAATTCGCAGATTCTTCAAGGGGGAAAGCTTAAACTTCAACTGCACTCCCCCAAAATTTAGACTTATTTATTTCTTGTATCGTAAATTCATTCATTCCTGTCTTAGCCCTTCAGCGAGGAGGTCGGAGTCACCTCGTTTTAAATTCCAGCCTGAGCCATAGTCAAAAGAGGTCGAACCTCTCCCCCTGTAAAAGTCTGATCTAACTTAGAGGCTGAGCATTACCTGTACATTTTAGCAGTAAATTACAATAAAAGAAAGTTTTTCATCTTCCCCTTCGAGCCTTGCTCTCTTCAAAAAACTTAGTCTTAAATAGAGAAAAATAATTTCCCGATACGTTATAAGAAAAATCAGGGAACCTTCAGAGAATTTAGTGAAGCCTCACAGAATCCTCCGATCCATTACAAAAAGAAATCGGAGAGTAGTATAGAAAAATATACTGCGAGTAACATAATTTCCCGATACGTTATAAGAACAATCGGAGAACCTTCAGATAATTTAGTTAGGCCTCACAGAATCCTCCGATCCATTACAAGAAGAAATCGGAGAGTAGTATAAGAGAAACTTCTGCGATTTCCTATACTGTATCAGTTACTCCAAAGTAACAAATTTGTTGCTGCCACCTAACCAGAACCCCCGTCAACTTCGAACCGACTAAGGCCGTAGACGGAGGAGTTAACAGATATATATATATATATATATATATATATACCTATTTATAGGAATACCTCGAAATTCGTCGTTAATTTGCTCCGGAATAACACGACGAAATACGAAACGACGAAATTCGAGGTAGATTATGTTTCAATGAGAAAACATTTTATTGTATTATGTTATTAAACAGATTAATTAATCAAATTCTACTCGTTTTTCGGCAAAATATAATACGTTAAACGTTGGTAAACAGTTCAATTTCGTCAATTTCGATCGTTTTTTTCACATTTTTTAAAAAACGACGAATCTGAGAATATGGATGAGGATTGCGAAACTACAGGTAGTAAAAAATTGACGACGAATCTGCGAAACGACGAAATTCGAAACGACAAATTTTGAGATATTCCTCTCTCCCTCTCTCTCTCTCTCTCTCTCTCTATATATATATAATTATTATATATATTATATATATATGTGTGTGATGTATATACAGGGTGAGTCAAAAGTAGCGCCCGATTTCTGTTTTTTCGGCTGTCAGATTCTTTCTGGGAAGTCATGTTGTTAATAATTGTCTTGCAGATTATTAATTTTCTTAGTTTATTTATTTTTGTTTTTGTTTTGCAGGTTATTGCTGAGAGTTTGGAAAGTTACTGAATTTGCACCAAATTGAACCATGAATTACCTTTCAATGAATCAACGCATTGCGGCCGTGAAACATTACTACAAATGTAATGAACAACCAACGATGGCGGCACGCCGTTTGGCACAGGAATTCGATATTAACCCACCCCAGGGAAGAAACATACGATTGATTGTCGAGAAATTTGAAGCAACAGGGTCGGTAGCCACTGCAAAGAAGTCCGGTCGTCCGAAAACGGCAACGAATGTAGCTAAGGCTGAAGAAGCCATCAGGAGACTGGAACAAAGTCCGCAAAAGTCAACTCGCCCTTTATCTGCAGAGTTGGAAGTGAGCCAATCAAGTGTTATCCGTATCCTTCACCAGAAAAAATGGAAACCTTACATTCCACGCTTACTGCATGCCCTTCATGATGGAGATGACGACCGCCTTCTTCAATTTTGCGAAGAGTTCTTAGCTAAACTTGACGAAGAGGACACAATGCTAGACAACATCTGGTGGTCAGATGAGGCATGTTTTAAGCTTAACGGCACAATTAACAGACACAATTGTGTCTACTGGGCTGCGGAGAACCCAAGAGTGACAGTTGAGAAGGAGGTAAATTTACCTGGCGTGACAGTTTGGGCAGCCATATCTCCATTAGGGATAATTGGACCCTTTTTCTTTGAGGGATCTGTCACTGCAGAAATTTACCTGGATATGCTGCAAACCTTCTTTTGGCCCAGGGTACAAGATCAGGACTGTTATTTGCAGCAAGATGGAGCTCCACCTCATTATGGACGTCATGTTCGTCAGTGGCTTGATGAAAACTTTCCCGGAAAGTGGATCGGCCGCCGCGGTCCGATCGAGTGGCCGGCACGCTCCCCAGACCTTACACCTCCAGATTTCTTTCTTTGGGGGCTCATGAAAGACCTTGTTTATCGTGAAAAGCCTCGTACCATTCAGGAATTGAAGGCTCAAATCACTGCAAAGTTTGAGGAAATTGATATCGAACTCTGCAGGCGTGTGTGCCACGCTGTGCCTGCTCGGCTGCAATTGTGCATCGATCACGAGGGAGGGCACTTTGAAAATTGCAAGTAACTTGATGAAGGAGAGAATTGCTGTCTGATCTCCTCCTGCCCTCGAAGCCAGCCACGTATGGCTGGTCAGGGACTTTGCACAAGAACCTGCCCAGCTTGTTCTTGAAGTTATTCAGGTCGGTGTGCTGGAGATTCCTCACTTCTTTTGGAAGGACATTGAAAAGCTTTGGTCCCCGTATTATGAAGGTATTTTCCATCCTAGTTTTCATGGCCCCTTGTCCCAACGCAGCTGGGACCGTACAAATTGTGCCTCTTCTCTCATTCCAGTTTGTTTCTACTTCATTTCTGAGGTTTGGGACAGAGCCCTCAAGTATTTTCCATATGTATATTATTGTGTACCGCTCGCGCCTTCTTTCAAGAGAGTAGAGTTCCAGGGATTATAGTCGAGACCAGTAGTCTTCACCTTCCGTTTCCGCTATCTTAGACGTAAAAGTCCTTTGTATAGCTTCAATGTTCGCAATGTCTACTTTTCTGTGGGGGCTTGTGTACTGAGCAATACTCAATTATTGGTAGGACTAGACTCTTCCATAATTTGAGCATGATGTTTGCTTTTCTGCTGCGGAAGATCCTCCACATGATTCCCATTATTTTTCTAGCACTTCTGATTTTGATTTTATAGTGCTCTCTGAATTCTGCATCTGACAACATTATTGCTTCAAGATATATATATATATATATATATATATGTGTGTGTGTGTGTGTGTGTGTGTGTGTGTGTGTGTGTATATATATGATGAATAAAACCACGAAGGAAAGGAAACACAGAATGGTGCTCAAGCGCTTTCGTCTAATGACATCCTCAGGAACACTGAAGTACATAAAGAGTTACAGCCTATATATAGATTACAGAAAAAAAACTATATATATACAATAAACGGAGAAATAAAAATAAAAATTAAACATTAAAGGATTGTAGAAGGAGCATACAAATTTGTAAGGAAAAAACTACCGATGTTTTAGCACTTTGCTCGAATCCAACACAAGATCAAATGAATTGTTTCCAACCAATGTTATAGTTAATTAAAAAAAAATAATAAATTGAAAAATAAAAATAAAACGTATAAGAGGAGCATACAAATTTATACTGGAAATCTGCCCAGGTTTTAGCACTCTTCCCTTCTTGTCTAAGTTCGATGTATATAAAAATAAATTGAAAAATAAAAGTTATTAGAGTAGCATACAAGTTTACCAAAGGTTTAGCGTTCTACCCTTCTTATCTAAATCCGTTCTGAAGTAATTCAAAACAACAGGATCGAGTTGAAAAAGACCTTTGCTTATGTTGAAGTTATTTGTAAGTTGGATAATGGCAGACTCAAGAATATTTCTATTAACAATGTTGCTAGAGTGAAACAAAACTGTAGCATTATTCCAATCAATACAGTGGGATAACTCTGACAAATGGACATAAAGGGCACTGGACGACTATATATATATATATATATAGTATGTGTATATATAGTATATATATATATATATATATATATATATATATATATATATAGTATGTATGTGTAGTATATGTACATATGTATATATAGTATATATATATATGTGTGTGTGTGTGTATACAGTATATGTATGGTATATGTATATATGTGTATACGTGATGTATATGTATATGGTGTGTATATATAGGATATATGTTATAATGTTATAATGTTTCAGACCAACATATATATATATATATGTGTGTGTGTGTGTGCGCGTGTGTGTATATATAGTATATGTATGGTATATGTATATATGTGTATGTTAACCCCTCCGTCTATGGCCCTGAGGTGGTTCGGAGTCGACGGGGGTTCTGGTTAGGAGGCAGCAACGGATATTTCTTCTCGCGATACTTTTCGTCTATAACATTCTAATTCTTTTCGGTCGCCAGACTGTTTGACCCAATATCTTCTATGGTGCTTGGGTTGTCTCTTTCTCTCGCTATAGGGTTGCCAAATGTTAAACTCTTAGCTACAGACTCGCCAGACTGTTATGCCAATATCTTCTATGGTGCTTGGGTTGTCTCTTTCTCTCGCTTTATGGGGTCGACAGTTGTTAATTCTTCTCTTTCTATAATACTCTGATACTTTCTCTGATACTAAATATTATCGACTTTTCTTTTATAACTTATCGACTTAACTGACTAAATTCTTCTGAAGAGAGCACGGCTCGAAGGGGAAAATAAAAAGTTTCTCTTACTGTAGTTTACTTCTAAAAATGTACAGGTAGTGCTCTGAATTTACAGGGGTAGAGGTTCGACCTCTTTCGACCATGGCTCAGGCCGGAATCTAAAAAAATCAAGGAGGCAAGGGGCCTCTGCCCCCTCCTCGCAGCGAGGCTGCTAACAAGGGAGTGTTAATCGAAGTGAAGTCTAAGACGAAGTAGAAGGAGTGACATTATTTTACAATTACTTGATTTATATGTTAGCTAAATATTGGGGAATGCAGTTGAAGGTTAAGTTTCCCCCCTTTTAAACACATGATCAGATGAAAGATTCCAAATAAAAATAAAAAAAATAAAATTAAAAAAACATTTGTATTTTTCGCCGAGTCTACATTTCTGAAGGCGATATGATTTCATAGTAGTACATAAGTACAATTTGAGTACATGACTGAGTACGTATTAATTTTGGTTCATTACAATTACGATTACAATTACCAATTAATTCATATTCACTTATTATTGTTTAATTACACTTCCATTTAAAGTACATTCTTACATTATATATTATATCATTACATTTAATTACAGTTTCAATGAAGTACATTACAAGTTATTATTAATTACAGTTTCATTAAAGTACATTACGTTATATTAAATTAAAGTATTACAGTTAATTACAATTAAACAGTTACTATAACTTTGTTTGGTTTTTACAGTGTTTCATATTAATAGACAATTAAGATGTTAGAAATATAATACAAAGTACATGGGCACATACGGTATGGATTATATACAACATAATATGTTATAAATTTGAATCAGAGCGAGAGGAGATATTTATCTTAGAAGCGTTCGATTTTGCAGTGATTAGCGAATTCGATCACTTACCTAAGCATTTTCGAGTTCATTGCGGGAGGTGATATAATTAAAAATAAAAATAAAAAAAATAATACGAGAACGTATTTGTGCGTTTTCGAACGAATGAATAAAGTTTTGCGTTTCATAGACTGACACGAGTAAAAATGAATATTTAATAAAATTTATATAGGGTAATGGTCAAGATAAGATATGGACGTATAGATGAATATGGTTGAATAATAATATTTATACTACATAACACCACAACATTATTATTAAAGAATTTACCATACATTGCATACTAGAGATATGATGAAGGGAAATTAATGGCGGGAAAATGCGACGTCATAGTTATTGAATTTGTACGTATAGTACAAATCATTATTAGGAAGATTTACAAGAACGAATTAGAGACAAAGAGTGGGTATTAATGACTAAGAAGTACAACTACGGGTTCCAATCCTGTTATATGCAATGTGTATGCATAATCTAGGGTCGAGGGTGAGATGCAAGACAATCATAATTAATTATAATAACTTCTATAAAAAATGAAAAATGGATACGACTAAACCATAGAAATGGTAGATCGTAGGGTTGTGACACAAACAAAAAGAGGAAGCTACAAGTAAAATTATTATCCAAACTCGCTTAGGCGATTTTGGTTTCTCATGTAAAAATGAATATGGATTATTCATTGTTCATTTTTACATGTATACGTGGTGTATATGTATATGGTGTATATATATGGGATATATGTTATAATGTTATAATGTTTCAGACCAACAAAGACCCTAGGATCCACTCATGGCTGGTCTACCTAACTGTGTTCGTAATTGTGTATTGTGCATGTCCTCCGTGGTGGCGGAGGGGACCTACAATTTTACGTGGGTTCCGAACCACAAGAACATAAGAAATTTTTATAGTGGGCACACTAGGGGCCACTTCGGCCCATCGAGGCGGCTCCACTATGTAAAAACTGCCTGTACATTGGCAACGACTAATTTTTACAAAACTAAATAATTATATTATCAATTTAAAACTAATTAATTATCAATTTAAAACTAAAGATAGAATCTCTGGATCCAGAGGATCAAGTCATAATAGACTACTATCTACAAATATGTTACACTCTATATCTATTTATAACTGACATGCAAATATATCAGATCCAAAGAATCCAGTCAATTTCATTACGGTATCCATCAATACCAGTACCTTGCCAACCAAAAATAAGTCACGGTCCATATCACTTGCGGACCAAGTCACAATTTACAACCATATACATTACAATATATATACTTTGGAGGAAAAGTGTAGGTGTGGCTCTAAAGACTGTACAGTAATGTAGAAATGTGTGTGCACCCATTTAAAGGTGTTTGTGGGGCAAGTGAAGATCATGAGTTTTTCAATACCTCACAGTACTATGGGGGGCACCGCTCGGCAGAGGAATCTCTTTAAATGGAGTGTATAAGGACAGAGAGTATCCCCTAACCCAAGATGCTGCCTCCTTATATCCCACAACACTTGTGTTGAGCTGTGGGATCTATCACCACAAAGCCTTAATTTTACTACCTTAAACTATACCCAATGTATCAACATATGCGTCTAATCGATTTTTAAACATGTCTATAGACGTGCTACTAATTACTTCTACCGGCAAACTATTCCACCTATTTACTAATCTATATTGAGATATTTCGAAAAAGCTATCTCTATCTACGTTATCGAACCCATTCATAATTTTGAAAACCTGGATTAGATCACCCCTTAGCCTCCGAGTCTCGAGTATAGTCAATTTTAACTCCTTAAGCCTATCCTCGTACGACTTTGACCTAAGCGACGGAATCGTCTTAGTTGCTCGTCTTTGAACTCTTTCGATTTTGTCTATATCTTTACGCATATGCGGATTCTAAAATTGGACCGCGTACTCTAAATGGGGTCTAACTAATGATTTATAAAGAGGAACTATAATATCGCGCGATTTGTACTCAAAATTCCGAGCTATAAAACCTAACACTTTGTTCGCCTTATTGACCGCTGCTGTACTTTGTTTCGCTACTTTTAAATCACCAGTGACTATAACTCCTAAATCTTTTTCCTGCTCTACGCTTGTTAACTCTTTCCCTGACATACTATACGCAAAATTACCGTTACGCGAACCTATATGCAAAATTTTGCACTTATTGACATTAAATCTCATTTGCCATGTGACTGACCAATCAACGATTTTATTCAGATCTTCCTGGATTTTACCTCTATCTTCGTCATTAATCGCCCTACCACCCAGCTTCGTGTCATCCGCAAACTTTGAAACTGTACTGACTAGGCCGACATCTAAATCGTTAATATATATTATATAAGAAAAAGCAAAGGGCCTAATACAGAACCCTGAGGAACGCCACTCGCTACATTAGCCCAACACGACTCCTCTCCATCAACGACCACCCTCTGTTTCCTACCTCTATCCAATTTATTACTACACCCCTGATTCCATGAGTCTTAGTTTTTTCAATGATTCTTTTGTGTGGTATGGTGTCAAACGCTTTTGGAAAATCTAAATACACTACATCAACCGCCCGATGACTATCGTAAACGTCAACCACGCTTTAAAAAATTCTAAAAGATTAGTTAAGCAAGATTTGTTTCGCCTAAAACCGTGCTGCGTATTTCTAACTAGTTTACACAATTCTAAGTGTTCGACTATACGATCCCTAATTATTGATTCCAGTAGCTTACCTACAACAGACGTTAAACTGATTGGCCTATAATTTCCCGCCGCACCTTTATCGCCTTTCTTAAAGATAGGTGTTACGTTTGCTAACTTGAAATTATCTGGTACGCACCCGTCAGAAATAGACGCATTAAAAATCTTTGTTAGCGACACAACAATGCTATCTTTTAATTCTTTTAGTTGTATGGGATATATGGAATCCAGCCCCGGTGATTTACGCGTTTTCATTTTATCAATTTAGCGCATTACCTCCCCTTCACTAACCACGATATTATCCAAAATATTACCATTATCAAAAGGTATTATGTCTATGACCGTAGGGATATTCGTTACATCTTCTATAGTAAAAACTGACGTAAAAAATTCGTTTAGCAAGGTAGCCATTTCCTTGTTTTCAGAAACTAGATCCCCGTTAAAATTTTTCAACGGCCCCAAGACACTTTACTGGATTAAAGCATGCTATAACTTTTAAATAAACACTTGTATTCAAACACAGTTTTAATCATAAGTAGATAAACATACAAAGTTTTGATACATAGTTAATGAACTTAATAAGCTTCCACATGTGCACCCCTAGTGGCACGTAAAATGTCTAAACGGTATTCACACTCACGCCACACATTTTCCAACATTTGTGGGTTAACTGTTGCAATTGCATCCGTAATGCGTTCTCGCAATGTCCTGATATCTGGAACAACTGTTGCATAAACCAAATCTTTAACATGACCCCAGAGAAAGAAATCGAGCGGGTAATGTCTGGTGATCTTGGGGGCCATGGGCCCGTCCCTGCCAATCCATCGATTTGGAAATGTTGCTTCGAGAGTTTCGCGAACAACATGCGCCCAATGAGGGGGTGCCCCATCTTGTTGGAAGATGACAGTTGGCTGCCTGTCCTGCAGCTGGGGTATGGCGTAATTGGTGAGCATATACAGGTACACAGTTGCGGAAACAGTGTTCTCAGCGAAGAAGAAAGGACCAATTATCTGGTCATGCATTAGTCCACACCACACCAAACATTGATCTTCGGACTGCCCCGAATATGCTCCCTTATAGCACGTGGGTTTTCCGATCCCCAAATACGCACATTGTGTCTGTTGACTCTACCACTGAACAGCTACTACAGCGCTCCTAGCGGCGAATGCGGTAGACGAAACACACCAGCACAGAAACTCTATGCGTCTACGAGATCACCTGTAAAAAGAAAACGGATGTAAGATTCGTCATTAAAACATGAGAGCATACTGTTTTCAGGGTAAACATTTATGGACACCCTGTATATATATATATATATATATATATATATATATATATATATATATAATATTTAGGAGAAATCCAATGACAAGGAGAAATGTAAATGCCATGAAAAGTCTTCTTTAATGCGCAACGTTTCGAGCAATACGCTCATCTTCAGGCTGTTTAATAACAATGTGAAATTAAAATCAATATTGAATGAAAAACAAGACAGAAAATTTCTATAACCTATTCATAAAGGCAAATTTTAAAAGACTGAGAAAAGAGGGTTAAATTCTAAGTTATACAGATTTACATATAAAAATTAAGAAGCTATTTTTAAATACATATAGTAAATGTGAAATTAATACACTGGAAAAATTAACAATAGTACACTGGAATAATGAAATTAACTAACCTTTCACTGCAATTTCCGAGGCTAACTGATTTGAGCAGAGGCAAGACGGGAAAAACAAGAGATGGCGAGGGCGATTGGGGAAGGGGGGATTATAAGGAATTGGGGAAGGAGGAGGGATTATAGCAAATTGAGGGGGACGGCTGATGAGTCAACATTTAGAGTAGGGGACAATGTTTTAATGAAAAGCGATTCCAAAATTCTTAGTGAGTTGGGACAAGTATTACAACCAAGAATTTTAAAATTGTCTAAAGTGACATCAGTTTTACATTTTATGCTGTGTTCCCGAATACTCGAAACTTCTTTAGTTTTTAAAATTTTACCTGTTCGGCCACTTATTCCCATATGCGAATAAAATCTAGCCCTGAGAGAGCGAACAGTGCTGCCAATGTAATTCCCAAGGAGACACCTAGGGCAGGTAAATAAATATACAACACCGCTACGCAACGAGTCAGGGGTTCGATCCTTCGCTGAGAAAAAGCTACCTAAAGACGTTTTATTAATAAATATGATGCGGAAATCAGTATGATAAAAAAATTTCCTTAACAATTTTGTAAATTTAAGCTTAAATTCCTTATTCAAAGGACCCATTTCAGGTACCAAGAAATATTTTATATCCTTCGGCACTGTAATACATGGAAGTTGAGGGCTATAAACATTATTTAAGAAGGATCTAATTAGTTTGTCTACATATTGAACAGGAAAACTATTATTAGTAAAGTATGATCATAGATTATTAAATTCATCATTAAGTAAGGTAAAACTAGAGGTCAAATTATATCCTCTGAACAGGAGAGTTTTAATACAAGACATCTTATAGTTGAAATCAGTAAAACTAAAAAAATTCATGCCCAAACCAGTGAAAGTGGGTTTCCTGTAAACTGATGTAGGAATAGAATCACCGTTTTTCGAAATTAAAAGATCTAAGAAGGGGAGGGAGCCATTTTGCTCAGTTTCCATTGTATACGTTATATTGGGGTGCAAAAAATTTAGGAAGTTAAAGAATTGTTGCGCTTGTACCGCATTATCAAAGACTGCTATCGAATCATCAACGAAGCGTCGATAGAAAATTGGCTTGAGATGAGTGGGAGATTGTCTAAAAATTACACTTTCTAAATGAGTCATAAAAAAATCAGCTGCTAACGGTCCGACAGGTGATCCCATTCCTACTCCATCAATTTGTTGGTAAACCTTATTGTTGAAAGTGAAATAGCATTGTTTGAAGACCAATTCTAAAAGTTCCTTAAAATGAGACAATGAAAAACCATGAAAATTATCAACTGAGCTAAAAACCCTATCTAAAATAATGGCAATAGTTTCAGATACAGGTACATTTGTGAAAAGCGACTTTACATCAAAACTGACAAAAAACTTTTTTGAATCGAAGTTTTCACCAAGGAGGTCTTTTTGGAATTCAAACGAGTTATTTATAGTGTAAGCATTTTTCGCAAAGGGTGACAGGAGACGAACAACAAATTTTGCCAATTGAAAGGTGGGTAAGTTATACGAAGCTAAAATAGGACGGAGAGGTGTTCCAGCTTTATGGATTTTAGGCAGACAGTATAATTGAGCAAGATTAGCACCAGATGCGAACAACTGAGAGTAAGTATCATTTTTTATTATCTTTAAAGACTTTAGTCGTGACAGAAATCTATTAACCTGGTCTTCTAACCTTACAATGACTTTATTGACAGGTTCTAGAATTTGTTTGAATTTAGTAAGATCACTTAGGATTTCATTAGTTTTGTTTATGTAGTCCGATTTATTCAAAATAACCACTCCGTTACCCTTGTCTGGTCTAGTCACAACAATCTCCTGGTTCTTTGCCAAATTCTTAATACACTGCAAATCACTCTTCCTAAATATGAAAGATTGAAATTTAAGATTTCTAAGTTTATGAAAAAATTCTTGAGTTAAATTTGAGAACTGACATTTGAAAGAAAAAACGAAGGCTTATATATTTGAAACAACGGAAGCTTAAATTGCAAACCAAGTGACAGTAAAAACTTTTCCCGAGGGGAGAGTGTGTAACTAGAAAGATTCGAAATTACCTTATCTGAATTGAAAAAATTTGGTGAATTCATTCCCAAAGCCTTTAACTTACGTTCATGTGTTTCCAAGATGGTAGAGTGAAATTTTTCTAGTTCACGTTGTACAAGAGAAATTATTAATAAATAGTCCAACAACGACAAGGTATTTTTAAGAGTAGTTATATAATGCCCAAGAGACTTGTTATGCGAATCTGATATTTTGATTTTATAATTAATTTCATTATTTAATAAATATTCCAGGGACGATTGATAAAATTCAGAGTCATATAGATTGTCACGGTAGAGTTTGAAGTAAACAAATTTCGGGAAAACCCTGCAGGTCCGACACATTTCAAAAAAATAACAGTCCAGTTTTGACTTGAGAAACTTTCGTGAAGTCTTCCAAACATGGCGATAAGCCCTGAGGCCATCTTGTCCATACCTTGAATATATATAATCATGCGGGTTGCTTCTACAGAGCTTCAATTTAATATTTAGGAGAAATCCAATGACAAGGAGAAATGTAAATGCCATGAAAAGTCTTCTTTAATGCGCAACGTTTCGAGCAATACGCTCATCTTCAGGCTGTTTAATAACAATGTGAAATTAAAATCAATTTTTAGACAATCTCCCACTCATCTCAAGCCAATTTTCTATCGACGCTTCGTTGATGATTCGATAGCAGTCTTTGATAATGCGGTACAAGCGCAACAATTCTTTAACTTCCTAAATTCTTTGCACCCCAATATAACGTATACAATGGAAACTGAGCAAAATGGCTCCCTCCCCTTCTTAGATCTTTTAATTTCGAAAAACGGTGATTCTATTACTACATCAGTTTACAGGAAACCCACTTTCACTGGTTTGGGCATGAATTTTTTTAGTTTTACTGATTTCAACTATAAGATGTCTTGTATTAAAACTCTCCTGTTCAGAGGATATAATTTGACCTCTAGTTTTACCTTACTTAATGATGAATTTAATAATCTAAGATCATACTTTACTAATAATAGTTTTCCTGTTCAATATGTAGACAAACTAATTAGATCCTTCTTAAATAATGTTTATAGCCCTCAACTTCCATGTATTACAGTGCCGAAGGATATAAAATATTTCTTGGTACCTGAAATGGGTCCTTTGAATAAGGAATTTAAGCTTAAATTTACAAAATTGTTAAGGAAATTTTTTTATCATACTGATTTCCGCATCATATTTATTAATAAAACGTCTTTAGGTAGCTTTTTCTCAGCGAAGGATCGAACCCCTGACTCGTTGCGTAGCGGTGTTGTATATTTATTTACCTGCCCTAGGTGTCTCCTTGGGAATTACATTGGCAGCACTGTTCGCTCTCTCAGGGCTAGATTTTATTCGCATATGGGAATAAGTGGCCGAACAGGTAAAATTTTAAAAACTAAAGAAGTTTCGAGTATTCGGGAACACAGCATAAAATGTAAAACTGATGTCACTTTAGACAATTTTAAAATTCTTGGTTGTAATACTTGTCCCAACTCACTAAGAATTTTGGAATCGCTTTTCATTAAAACATTGTCCCCTACTCTAAATGTTGACTCATCAGCCGTCCCCCTCAATTTGCTATAATCCCTCCTCCTTCCCCAATTCCTTATAATCCCCCCTTCCCCAATCGCCCTCGCCATCTCTTTTTTTCCCGTCTTGCCTCTGCTCAAATCAGTTAGCCTCGGAAATTGCAGTGAAAGGTTAGTTAATTTCATTATTCCAGTGTACTATTGTTAATTTTTCCAGTGTATTAATTTCACATTTACTATATGTATTTAAAAATAGCTTCTTAATTTTTATATGTAAATCTGTATAACTTAGAATTTAACCCTCTTTTCTCAGTCTTTTAAAATTTGCCTTTATGAATAGGTTATAGAAATTTTCTGTCTTGTTTTTCATTCAATATTGATTTTAATTTCACATTGTTATTAAACAGCCTGAAGATGAGCGTATTGCTCGAAACGTTGCGCATTAAAGAAGACTTTTCATGGCATTTACATTTCTCCTTGTCATTGGATTTCTCCTAAATATTAAATTGAAGCTCTGTAGAAGCAACCCGCATGATTATATATATATATATATATATGTAATATATATATATATATATATATATATATATATATATATATATATATATATATATATATATATATAGTATATATGTGTATGGTGTGTATATATATATGTATATGTGGTATATATGTATATATATTGGATAGAAGAGTGAAGAGGAGTCGTCTTGGGCTAATGTAGTGAGCGGCGTTCCTCAGGGTTCTCTATTGCGCCCCTTGCTTTTTCTTATATATATTAACGATTTAGATGTTGGTCTAGTCAGTACGGTTTCAGAGTTTATGGATGACACGAAGTTGGGTGGTAGGGCGATTAATGACGAAGATAGAGGTAAAATCCAGGAAGATTTGAATAAAATCGTTGATGGGTCAGTCACATGGCAAATGAGATTTAACGTCGATAAGTGCAAAATTTTACATATTGGTTCGCGCAACGGCAATTTTGCGTGTAGTGTGTCAGGGAACGAGTTAGCAAACGTAAAGCAGGAAAAAGATTTAGGAGTTATAATCACTGGTGATTTAAGAATGGCGAAACAAAGTACAGCAGTGGTCAATAAAGCGAACAAAGTGCTCGGTTTTATAGCTCGGAATTTTGAGTACAAATCGCGCGATATTATTGTTCCTCTTTATAAATCATTAGTTAGACCCCATTTGGAGTACGCGATCCAATTTTGGAATCCTCATATGTGAAAAGATATAAACAAAATCGAAAGAGCTCAAAAACGAGCAACTAAGATGATTCCGTCGCTTAGGTCGAAGTCGTACGAGGATAGGCTTAAGGAGTTAAAATTGACTACACTCGAGACTAGGAGGCTAAGAGGTGAGGTGATCTAATCCAGGTTTCTAAAATTATGAATGGGTTCGATAACGTAGATAGAGGTAGCTTTTTCGAAATATCTCAATATAATAGGACTAGAAATAACGGGTTTAAGTTGACAAGTACAACGTATGGGGTGGTGTTATTTTGCAAAGGTGACTTTTTCATTCAGTCCCCCGCTAAGAATATGGAGGTCTATCTGAATGGGGAAATTTCAACATTTGACCAGTGGGATCATGATAACCCCCTCCCTGTACATACCCTCTGAAATTTATCATCAGAATTACCCTAAAACTGCCATTTTCACTGTTTTGCATGGGAAATACATTGATTAGTTTATTAGCTATATTATTAGCTATGATTAGTTTAATCTATGCATAAACATGTGTCATATGTATGTATGTGTACATAAGGGTGTATGTGTGTGTATTTGCTTGTATTTGCATGTATTTGCACATTTTCCACCACCTGTGGGAGAGAAAACTCCTACCAGGCGTGTCCCTCGGGTGGTGGATGAGGGAACCCCTATGGTATTTCCATCGGGCTGCTCCGAATACATTGAATAAGAGCCGCGGACCAAACGGGCAGCAGAGGGATGGCAAACCGGCTGCTCTATTTGCTGAGAAACCCTATGATGACACAACAATTGGATAATGAGTATATGGCTACCGCGTACGGGGGAACCGACGCACCTAATCACTCGGGACCACAGGTGATGGGTGACAAAGCTATGTGGTCCACAAAGTATATCTCGACTATTGCGACAATTAATATCACAACTCAATATCTTCAAGGATGATGTCAGTAACAATGAAAGGAAAACATCGCAACACAAAGGTAATCCAGGTATATGCACCAGATTCATCGCACCCTGAAGAAGAAGTGGAGAACTTCTATGAGGACCTAGAGGAGGAGATAAGGAAAACAAAAGAGAAGGATCTACTATTCGTTATGGGGGATTTCAACAGCAAGATTGGAGAGGACCGCAGAGGTTACGAGGAGCAGATGGGACCATTTGGAGTGGGAGTTAGAAACGAGAGAGGAGAAAGATTACTGAAATTCTGTCGACAAAATCAACTTGTGGTGTCAAACACTAGGTTTTTTCCATAAATACAGCTGACGATACACATGGAATCACCCAGATAAAATATATAAGAGCTGTATAGACTTCATACTGGTAAGGAAAAGATGGGTTACATCAGTGAAAAATACCAAAGTGATGAGGGGAGCAGACTGGGACTCAAACCACGAAATGGTGCTGGCCAATATAAAAGTAAAATTTGCATCAGCGACACCTAGAATTAAGCAGGAAAGCAGGATAAATGTCCAAAAATTGGAGGACCCAGCCCTGAAAGAGGAGTACAAGAGAAGAATACAGTTCAAATTTGAAGTAATATTGAACATGGACGGCAGCGCAGAAGACGTTTGGCGGAGGGGAAGAGATGAGATAAAACATGAAGCAAGGGAGATATTCGGGACCAAGCGAAGGGCAAAGCAGCAGTGCATGACCGAAGAGATATTGGAGATGTGCGATGAACGGAGGGAGGCAAAGAGAAAACGAAACATAAATCCTACGGAAGGAAATAACGCGAAAATGGTCTGCAAATTCAATTGTTGTAAGAAACGAAAGGGGAGAGAAAACTGCGTTAGTAGAAGTAAAACAAATATGGAAAAAGTATTTCGAGAAGGTGTTTACAGGAATGGAAGAACAAGTAGATTTCAGGAATTTCCCAGAATTGGAAACGGAAGAGAGACGAGAGGAAACCCCAAATATATTGGAGAGCGAAGTGAAATGGCACATTGCATCTCTACCATTAAATAAGTCCCCAGGAAGAGATAATATACCTGGAGAACTGCTGAAAGAAGGGGATGAGCCAATAGCCAAAGGGTTAACCTCATTGATACAGAGAGTGCTAAATGGCGAACCGATTCCCGCAGATTGGTTGCATGGACTAATCATCCCGATTCATAAGAAAGGTGATGTAACAGAATGCGAGAACTATAGGCCAGTGTGTTTATTATCAAATGCCTACGAGATTCTGGCAAAGACCTTGCAATACAGAATGCGTACAAGAGAAGAGGAAGTGCTGTCGGAGGAACAGGCGGGGTTTAGGCAGGGCAGAGGAACGGCGGACCAAATATTCACATTGAGACAAATAGCGGAAAAGAGATGGGAATATAATAAGAATACATATTGCGTATTTATAGATTTCAAACAGGCCTTCGACTCAGTCTGGAGAGAGGGGATGGTGCAGATGCTGAGAAGGGAAGGATTCGAGAAGCAAATAGTAGAACTAATACAACGATTGTACTTGAACACATCTGCAGCAGTAAGAAAGGGAAATATAACCACCGATACATTTCCAACAAAAAGAGGTGTGATCCAGGGCTGTCCGTTATCACCCCACCTATTTAATTTGTTTTTGGAAGCGGTAATGAGGGAGGCATTGCAGAATTACGAAGGATCCATCAAAACAGGTGAAATCGGCACGGACTTGAGGTATGCAGATAACATAGTGCTATTGGCGGAGACTAAAGAAGAGGCGGCTACAATGATAGAACGAGTGGAAGAAACATGCAACAAATACAATCTGAAAATAAATGTAGCAAAAACCAAAATAATGAAAATAGGAAAAATAAATGAAGTAGTGGATCTACGCCTTGCAAACAGCCAAATTGAACAAGTACATGAATTAAAATACCTGGGAGTCTACTTTACCAGTGACAACAACACTTATCGAACAATGCAGGAGAGGATTAAACTGGGATATGCAGTAATGAATAAAATGGATAAAATCTGGAAAGACAACCACATCACTATGAAACTAAAAATCAGATTATATGAATCCATAGTACTGCCAACAGTACTGTTCGGAGCTGAAAGTTGGATAATGAGAGAGAAAGAGCGGAAAAAGTTAAATGCATTTGAGATGTACTGTTTGAGAAGGATTTGTGGGGTGAGATGGATGGACCGGGTGACCAATGAGGAGATCAGGAATCGGACCAATATCAAGATCCCAGTGAATAGCAAAGTCGAAGATATTCAGAGAAGATGGTTTGGGCATGTGGAGAGAATGAGGGAGGAGAGGTTGCCCAGAAGAGCCATGTACGCAAGAGAGGATGGAACTAGACCGCAGGGACGCCCAAGAAGAACATGGTTGGCGAGCTTTAAGAGCGGGAACGCGGGGAGAGAATGGAGAGAGCTGACAACGATGGCGAGAGACAGACGAACCTGGATGGAGTACAGAAGTCATCAGAGGGACCCAACCCGGCTCTAACCGGAAGGGAAATAAGTCAAGTCATGTATATGTGTGCAGGCGAATGGGTATATATGTATATGTGTATATGACAGGCAGATGATGCCTACCTGAGAGCCGAAGTAAGTAAGTATATATGTGTGTGTGTGTGTGTGTGTATATATATATATATATATATATATATATATATATATATATATATGTGTGTGTGTGGTGTGTGTGTTTGTGTATGTGTATATATATATATATATTACTGTATATATAAATCTTGTATCTTTGTATCTTTGTAGGCTGAATAGATATGGCTTCTCACGCATCCTTCACAAGATCACATTCAAGAAAGACACTTGGTGGTGTAGACTATATAGAGAGAGCAGAATTTCCACATGGGATGCTTCCAACGGGAAAAGATGTCATGCAGAACATGCTGTGTTTGCTGCGGCCGAAACGAGCAGGCCAAGCCCAGCGTTCCAGAGATGCAGCAGCTTATTTGCTGGCAGAACTGGTTCAGGAGCATTGGCTCTTCTGCAATCTATACACCATACAAACCAAGCATCTAAAGACATCTTGAAGCTG